>JAXIVD010002376.1:52081-59581 GCA_036785275.1 Cancer borealis | reverse complement strand
TTTAATCCTCATTTTGAATCCAAAGCTGGCTATTCGTATGTGTGCGTCACGACATTAAATATTCTCGTGCCTACAACCTTGAATCTTCAGAATTTTCTACCATCTAGCTAAGACTTCAATGTCACTCTCTAACTAAATACATCCCTGTTGTATATCTCTCATCTATTACTTTTGACTATGATAAAATTCTTTGACTATTTGACTTCCAATGTGGAGTGTGTTCTATCTCACTTTCCTTATGGTGAGATCTTCATTTTAGGAGATTTCAATGTTCTCCATCAGCTTTGGCTTTCATCTTCTTTTGATGACCAACCTTGTGAACAAACCTTCAACTTTGTTATCCTCCATGACCTAGAGCAGCTGGTGCAGTTATCTACCTGTATCGCTGACCAACTTGGAGACACGCCAATATTATTGATCTTTTCCTAACTTCCAAACCTTCAGCTTACTCTGTTAATCTTTCCTCCCCGTTGGGCTCCTCCGATCACAATCTAATTTTCGTTACCTGCTCTATCACCCCAGTGCAGCCTAGGAACTCGCCCAAGTGGAGGTGCTTCTAGCATTTCATCTCTGCTAATTGGGAATACCTGATGCAGTACTATTCTGATTTTCCTTGGGAGGATTATTTCTTACATGTCAGAGAATCCTTTATTTTGTGCCGAGTGCATAACAGAAGTGATTATCTCTGGCACAAAGTTAAACATTCCTCACACTTTCTCTAATACTAAACCTAGGAAGCCCATGTTTAGCTTTGCTTGTTCTCGTGCTGTTAAAGGTAGAGAAGCGGCTCACAAACGGTACCGTAGCCATCCATCTGTTGAAATTAATTCCCGCTATATTTATGCCCGTAATCATTCCAAATCTTTTCTCCAACTTACTAAAACTCTTTCATCTATAGAAAATATCAAAATCTTTCCAATTTTAACTTTTCTTGGGATTTCTGGCATCTAGCTAATAATAACTCCAACAATTTTACTTTTTCATCTTTCCTTTCTTTACTTGAACTAGATGGCTTCACAGCTGTCTCTTCTTTATTTTAAAGCTGAACTCTTCGCTCTAAGCTTTGCTACCAACTCTACTTCGGATGATACTGGGCATATTCTTCCTACTCCTCCATCTCTGACTACTTCATCCTTAAAATTTTTAATTCTTTATTATGACGTTTTCCCAAGTCCTCTCTGGTATTGATTCTTGGAAGGCTTACGGCCCAGATGAAGTCCCTCCTGTTGTTTTCAAAAACTGTGCTTCCAAGTTCGCACCCTGGCTGGTCAAACTCTTTCGTCTGTATCTCCCTACTGCTATCTCTCTTTCTTGCTGGAAGTTTACTCACATTAAACCTGTCCCTAAAAAGGGTGACCGCTCCAATCCTTCAAACTACCACCCTATAGGTTTCATTTCGGCCTTTCTAAAGCCTTTGAGTGTGTCCTTAATAAGAAGATCATGAGGCATCTATCAGCACACAACCTTTTCTCTGATTACCAGTGTGGTTTCCGGAAAGGCCGATCTACTGGTGGATATCTTGCTTTTTTAACTGAATTTTGGTCATCTTCTTTTAGTCACTTCGGTGAAACCTTTGCTGTCGGCTTTGACATATTGAAAGCCTTCGATAGAGTCTGGCATAAATCTCTAATTTTCAATCTAATCTCCCACGAATTTTATCCTTTTCTCTGTACCTTCATCTCCCGTTTCCTTTCTGACCGTCATATTGCTAATGTAGTGGACGGTCACTGTTCTTCCCCTAAAACTATCAACAGTGGTGTTCATCAGGGTTCTGTCCTATTGCCCACTCTCTTTTTATTTTTCATCAGTGATATCCTAAATCTGACTCAATGCCCTATCCACTCCAATAGTGATGAGACCAACTTGGATTTTTCAATGGCGTACAATAGATACCCAACCTAACAAGAATTAAATAATTCAAGGTGGGATGCTATAGGACGCCTAACTTCTGATCTTTCACTAGTTTCTTATTGGGGCAGAGCAAACCGGTTTCTTTTCAATGCCTCTAAAACTCAATTTCTACAACTATCTACTCGACATAACCTTCCAGATAAGTATTCCCTCTTTTTCAATGACACTCAAAAGCCCATTTCTTGCACATCAAACACACTCGATCTATTCTTTTCTAAAAATCTATGCTAGCAATTTCATAGCTCTACTCCTTCTCAATCAGCTTCCAAGAAGTTAGTTGTTCTATGATGTCTGCGTACGTTTTTCTTTCCCTCCCAGCAATTTGCTTTGTACAGGAACTTAACCGTCCATGTATGAAGTATGGTTCTCATTTTTCCGGGGGGCTCAATTCACACACTTTTACTAACAGGGGGGAGGTTAAAGCATTTCGTGTCATCAACTCACCTCTCATAGTTGACTGTCTTGATTCCTAAGGTCATTGACGAAATATTGTATCCTTATCTCTTTTCTAGCGCTATTTTCTTGCTGACTGCTCTTCTGAACTTGTTAACTGCATGCCTCCATTCTCGCCGCACAAGACTAGGGACAAGATGGAGGCTTGCAGTAAACAAGAGAAGAGCAGTCAGCATGAAAATATCGGTAGCAGAGACAAAGATGCAACATTGCCTCGGTGACTTAAAGAATCAAGACAGTCAGTTAGATGAGGAGAGTTGATGAGACAAAAAGCTTTAGTAAAGTTGTATTAGTTGAATCCCCCAGACATGATAACCATACTCCATACATGACGGATGAGGCCCCTGAATAGAACAAGCAGCTTGGAGGAAGAGAAAAATGGACGCAGACACCATAGAACATCTAACTACTTGGAAGATGATTTAGCAGGAATAGAGATAAAGATTTTAGTTAAGGATAGACCTAGTGTGTTTATTGTGGAAGAAAGGGGCAGTTGAGTGTCATTGAAGAAGAGGGGATAGTAATCTGGAAGGTTATTTCGAGTAGATAGTTATAGAAAATAAGTTTTTGAGGCATTGAACAGATCTTGGTTTGCTCTGCCACTTTCAAAAAACTAGTGAAAGATGAAAAGTTAGGCATCCTATAGCATCTCACCGTGATTCATTACATTCTTATGGGGTTGGGAGTCTGTTGTACGACGTTGAAAAATGAAAGGTAGTGTCATCATCATAAGAGTGGATAGGGCACTGACTCAGAATTAGGAGATAATTGATAGATAATAGAAAGAGAGTGGATGATAGGACAGAACCTTGAGCAACACCACTGTTGGTAGTTTTAGAGGAACAAAGATTATCCACTACAGCAGCAATAGAACGGTCAGAAAGTAAACTGGAGATGAAGGTACAGAGAGAAGAATAGAATCCGTAGGAGGGTATCTTAGAAATTAAAGATTTATGTCAGACTCTTTCGAAGGTTTTCGATATGTTAAGGCCGAAAGTAAAGGTTTTACCGATATCCCTAAAATAGGAAGACCAAGATTCAGTTAGAAAAGCTAGAAGATCACCAATTAACCGGCCTTTCCAGAAACCATACTGGCAATTTGGGAAGGTGGTGGTACAGTGGTCTAGCGCTTGGGAATGCCAGCCTAGGATCCTGTTCGAATCCCCGTTATACACTGACTACTTTTATTATTTAATATCACTGCCGAGTGGCCAAAGACTACCCAAATTGCTTTCATACTGTCCGCTGACGGGACTTACAATGTTACATGCATCTGAGGCTGTAGTAGCAGTTACCCTTGCACGTTCTCAACATATTCAAAAGAGAACGTAAACATTTGAGGCGTCACTATAAAAAATCTGAAAACCTACGCCAAATAACAGGCGGGGCAAGTCCATCTGTACCTCCATAATCCTACTGGCGCCAACTGTTAATGATATAGAAAAAAAAGAGAGAATTTGGTGAGCTGATAAATGCCTCATTACCTTCTTGTTAAGAACAGATTCAAAAGCTTTAGGCAAGCAGGAAATCAAAGCTGGTGGTAGCTTAAATGATTTGAACAGTCACCATTTTTAAGGACAGGTCGAATGTAAGCAAACTTCTAGCAAGAAGGATAGGTAGAAGTAGAGAGACACAGACGAAAATGTTTGACCAGGCAGGGAACGAGCTCGGAAGCACATTTTCTGAGAACAACAGGAGGGACTCCATCTGGACCATAAGCCTTCCGAGATTCAAGACTAGAGAGGGAATAGAAAACTTTATAGTGAAGAATTTTTATTTTCGGGATGAAATAATCAGAGGGTGGAGGAGTAAGAAGAATACGCCCACTATCATCTAAGTAGAGTTGGTAGCGAGTTCAGCTCTTAGAGAAAGTAAAGACAGCTGTGGAACCATCTGATTTAAGTAAAGGAGGGAAAGATGAGGAGATGAAATTGTTGCAGATATTATTGGTTAAATGCCAGAAATCACGAGAAGAGGTAGAATTGAAAACATTATGATATTTTCTATCGATGAAAGAGTTTTTAGTAAGTTGGAGAATACGGGCATAAATATAGAAGGCATGAATTTCTGCAGATGGATGGCTATGGTACCCTTTATGAGCCATCTCTCTATCTTTGACAGCATGCGAACAAGCAGAATTAAAGCAGGGTTTTTAGCTTTAGTATTAGAGAAAGTATGAGGAATTTATAACTCCTTGCCACAGATAATTACCTCTGTTTTGCGATCGGCACAAAATGGAAGGATCTCTGACATAGAAGCAATAATCAGAATAGTACTGCCTTTGGTCCTCCCACTTGGCAGAGCTAAAATGCCAGAAGCACCTCCGCTTAGGTGGATCTTGAGGCTGCACTGGAGCGATAAAACAGTTTACAGATATAAGATTGTGATCGAAGGAGAGGAAAGTTTAACAAAGTAAGCTGCAGGGTTGGAAGTTAGGAAAAAATCATTAATGTTGGGAGTGTCTTCAATGCGGTCAGGATTAAGGATAGGGAACTGTAGCAGCTTTTCAAGGTCATAGAGGATAGTAAAGTTGAAGGAAGGTTTGTTCACCAGGTTGGTCGGTGAAAGCAATGAAAGCCAACGCTGATGGAGAACATTGAAATCCCCTAAAATTGAAATTTCAGCTTAAGGAAAGGGAGATAGTATGTATTCCACTTTTGAAGTCAAAATTTCAAAGAATTTTACATAGACAGAAGAATTAGGTGAGAGATATGCAGCACAGCTATATTTAGTCAGAGACTGACATTGAAGTCTTAGCCAGATAGTAGAAAATTCTGAAGATTCAAGATTGTGGCCACGAGAGCAAGTAATGTTGTTACGCACATATACGGAACAGTCAGCTTTGGATTAAAAATGAGGATAGAGAAAGTAGGAAGGAACAGAGAAGGGGCTGCTGTCAGTAGCCACAGACTACTGCATAGGAGCATAGTAGAAAACGAAACCAATGTAAATAAATTGTGGGAAAAATTATATAACATCTTAAATGGAGCCGTTAAATTATGGATTCAAGTTTGTAAGAGACGTCCACGTAAAAAAAGTAATAAATCCAAATGGTGGAGTAGCGAAATTGAGGCAGGATTATTACATAAAAAGCGCGCTCAATGTAAATATTCACTATCACAAATCGAAAACGATAATATAGAATATGAAGGACTAAGTCGCGAAACAAAAAAGATGATTAGACGAAGTTAAAGAGATCTCGAAATACATATTACAAATAAAACAAAATCCAACCCAAAAAATTTTTACACCTACGTACGTAATATAAAAAATCATCACAACTAACATTGGCCCACTCCACCTAGAAAACGGTAAGGAAACAAATACAGAATCAGAAATGGCAGAAGTACTAAATGATTATTTAGCATCCGTTTTCACCGTTGAAGACACCAACGAAATCCAGGTAATAACCCCAACTAAACCTAACTTAACTCCCTTAAGCGATTGTGACTTTACTGAGATATAGTAATTAAAGTAAATAAAACTCCTGGTCCTGATTGTATTGCATCCAGAGTCTTAAAAGAGACAACATATGAAATCAGCAAACCTCTTGTAATGCTATTCAATAAATATTTAGGTTCTGGAAGACTCCCCAACATTTGGAAATTAGCAAATGTTACCCCTATACAAAAAAAAGGGAGATAAATCATCACCAATTAACTATAGACCAATCAGCCTCACATCCGTAGTTGGTAAGCTAATTGAAACTATAACACGCGATAAACTAGTGACTTACCTAGAAGAAAATATCATGATTAATAATTCTCAACTTGGTTTCCGTAACAAACGCTCTTGCTTAAAGAGTCTCCTTGACTTTTATAGCGATGTATTCAACATTTATGACGAGATAAAAGCAGTAGATATGATTTATTTTGACTTTTAAAAAGCGTTTGACAAAGTTTCCCTTAAACGATTACTAAAAAAAAAAAATTAGAGTCGCATGGCATAGCTGGGAAAATTCTTAAATGTTTTGATGACTGGCTTTCCGAAAGAAGGCAATGCGTGTCATAAACGGTAAATCCTCTAACTGGTGAGACTTTAAAAAGTGGTGTTCCACTTGGTCTAATTTTTTTTCTAATTTATGTCAATGATATTGATGAAGGTCTCACCTGCCGACGATACGAAAATCACGAGTAAAGTAACTACAACCACCGATAAACTATGATTTCAATCAAACCTCAACACGTAGTTAGTTGGTAAAAAAAAAAAGTGGCAAATGAAATTTAATGTTGATATATGTAAGGTTTTGCAAATCGGTAACAATAATATATTCACTATATATAATGAATGGTTATGAACTCTCCTAGGTTAATCATGAAAAAGACTTAGGGGTAAATATTAGGAACAACCTCAAACCAGATAAACATTGTTCAGACGTTGTTAAAAACGCTAACGAACTTGTCGGTTTCATTAAAAGAACTTTTGGATATAAATCTGAAAAAAATTGTTCCAACACTTTACAAAGCACTCGTACGCCCTCAACTGGAATATTGCATTCAGTTTTGGTCACCATACTATAGAAAGTATATTAATAAGCTGGAGAGAATACAAAGAAGAATTACTAAAATTATCCCAAGATTACGAAATAAGTCTTACAAAGAACGACTAAAGGAGCTAAACTTATTCAGTTTATCCAAATGTAGGCTACGAGAGGACCTAATTGAGGTATTTAAAATTGTCCATGGTTTTGATAATATTAACATAAACGACTATGTAACTACTGATTTCACAAGCACCACTTCAAGATCATTGATAAAAATTTTAGATCGAATGGAACGAACCACTTTTTCTTCAATAGAATCGTAAATGTTTGGAATTCTCTCCCAGTAAAAATAGTTAACAATATCACAATTGAATGTTTTAAATAAAAAACTCGATAAGCACTTAGCATCAGTCAACCAAATCTGGTATTTCACTCCTGCGTAATTTTTTTTTTTTTTCTAGCAGAGATTATTCCTATTTTTCTCAATTTCCTATACAAATTTCATAATAAATTCTCCATACTACACGGTGTCACTTCCTCTTCCGGCCAGCTTCGGCTGGAGGGAGGGATGGGTGGGGAGGAGCCTTTCACCTTGCTGTCCTTTAGTCTTTATCAAGGGGGTCGATCGGGTTGGTGCAGTTTGCATGATTGGT
>JAXIVD010002376.1:27081-44581 GCA_036785275.1 Cancer borealis | reverse complement strand
ATCTAATTCAATTTGCTTCCATTCTCCTCTCCCAACCAACCAGTCACCAGGGCTCACCTGGCATATTTTCTTCCTTTATCGGTGCTGGTGGTCTAATAATACTTATATCCCCGAAACCCCATGAACAACGTACCCCTTATTCCTATCACATTCAACTCAATGCTTCTTTACTACTCTAAATCAATAGAGAGGAATTCATTTTTTTTCTAGTCCACTTTGATAAAATTACTTCAACTTTCCTTGCCACTTTTTGTTTTGCTTCATCTCCCTATTTGTCGTTTTTTTCCGGTTGTAAAATTTTAATTCATCGATGTGTTCATCCCTTACTCTTCTCAGACAACATTAAAAGAATACGTGGAATATCTTCGGATATCATCAATGTTGGTGTTTGTTATGCAAAAAAAAGGTTTTAAATTTTCTGTTCTCCTTCCTTTTACAAAGTGTCCTCGTGGAGTCACGCGAGGCCATAGTAGTGGGGTTATCTGGAGGTTTCGATGACGAATTTCACTGCCGGTGTTTGTGATTCAAGAATCACTTCATTCGATTGATGTTTTTTTGCAACAAATTGTAGAACAAAATTTTCAGCGCGATACTAAAGCAAAACTGATCACAGATGAATGACGACAAATATGCATGACTGGTGGAGGTGAGGAGAATGATGAGACATGGAGGGGGGGAAGAGGAGGGAAAGGGGAGCCTCCTACTGCAGCAACTCCAGTTAGGCGACTCTAAATAGCACGCGAGGGACTCTGTTACACGCAGGTCACCACGCTAGCTGACCTATGGCAGGCTGTCCAGCTTTCTTGCAGCTTTCCCATGTACGTACCTACGGAAGACAGCATGCACAGTCCCGCACTTGCTGACCGTGTTCCTTCCCTTGCACGCCTGTAGATACCATAGAGGGGAGGAGACTCCGCAGTACCAGCCTGTCAACTGTATACTCTATGTTCCTCCGCCTCAGGTCAGACCGGCTACGAGTTTCATTACAAAGTCACATTACTCAATAAGGTTCACCGCCTGGACCGCGCACGGACGAGCACCATAAAGTGGAGTCGTAAGATGGAGTGGAGCAGCCCCAGCCATGAAGCAGCTTGGGTGGGTAGAGGGAGGGATGGCGAGTGGGGAGTTGGGAGGTGACGCACTGCGGAAATATTTAAATGTTTTCATAAACTAGATTGCTGCCATTTTTATTAAAGGGGCAAAAATAGAGAACGCAAGATCATGCTGTGCTGCTTCTCGCTCTGCAAACTCCAGATAAAAAGGGAAAGTTTGACGCCAGGAATATAATAGATATTAGACGAACTTTCTTTAAAGTTATTGTAATCAATATTTTGATCATTACAATATAATTTTTGTTATTATTATTATTATTAATATTATTATTATTATTATTACTTTTATTATTATTATTGTTATCATTATTATTATTATTATTATTATTATTATTATTATTATTATTATTACTATTATTATTATTATTATTATTATTATTATTATTATTATTATTATTATTATTATTATTATTATTATTATTACCATTATCATTATTTTCATTATCACCATTATTGCTATTGCTATCATTATTATTATCATTATTGTTGTTATCATTACTATTATTCTTGTTATTCCTTTTAATATTATTACTATTATTATTATTATTATTATTATCATTATTATTATTATTATTATTGTTATTATTATTATTATATTTTTATTATTATTATTATTATTATTATTATTATTATTATTATTGTTATTAATATTGTTATTACTATCATTGTTATTATTATCATCATAATAATTATTATTACTATTATTATTATTTTTAATTTTTATTATTATTATTATTATTATCAATATTATCATTATTATTATTTTATTATTATTATTATTATTATTATTATTATTATTATTATTATTATTATTATTATTATTATTATTATTATTATCAATATTATTATTATTATTATTATTATTATTATTATTATTATTATTATTATTATTATTATTACTATTATTATTATTATTATTATTATTATTATTATTATTATTATTATTATTATTATTATTGTTATTACTATTATTATTATTATTATTGTTATTACTATTATCATTATTATCATTATTATCATTGCTATCATTATCATCAACATTATCATTATCATTATTCTCATGCTTGGTCTCCTTTGACAGATCGCAGTGGGTCGCCATTAGTTAGTGAAGGCAGGAATGGGGAGGCGGGAACCACGGCCGCAACCACCCCGGCCACCATGGCGCCCACGGGACCAGCCGCCGCTGCTGCCACGGAGACCATCACGGGAGCGCCTGTCATCTTCTTTCTGGGTCAGCTGTTCCTGCTGTTTTCCAACCTGCCTCGTTTCCTTTCATTGCCGCTGTAACCATGGGGTTAAGGAGTTAGGAGGTCATTGACAGTACGGGTCATTCCACTGTGGTTTATGGGTTTCAAGGTGTACCAAATGATGGGAGAACTATTGGTTTCTCCTAAACTCAAAACACAACTGTCTGTGTATATCTATATTGAATGTAGTTTAATTACGAATTATATTTACTATATACTGTGTCTGCTCCATCCCCAAAGGCAAAAGCTTGTTGCCCACTACAACCTCATAGCATATAAATGGATGAGATAGAGATAGTCTAGTGGCCAGATAGGGTTCCCGTGCATCCTTTGGTGTTCTTGTCGAAACCTACTTTTTTAGATTCCTAAGTATGTCTAGAAAATAGAAATAAATGGCCTTGCATTCGCTTGGTCGGCAGAACGAGTCCCCGCCCGGGCTTGTGATGCATAAGTTGTTTACTGGGAGGAACTGCTGTGGTCGGGCACCACAGTGGTGCAACGGTGGTCCACCATGGCTGGGAAGCATAGACCTCTAAACAAAGCCTAGTACATCTAGTAAACCTAGTAAAATCTAGTAATCGTGTCATAGGCGGCTAGACAAATCTGTGATGTTCATATCTTTTGAACCGGTCATCATATAGAGACAAATAATAGGGGAGAGCTGGGTAAGATGAGCCATTTTTTGCTTTGCGCAAGTTATCTCTAAAACACAAGCATAATAAATACAAATTGAAATGTCATCTGAAAATTTATCTTTCAAGCATACATGAGGCCACTTTCAGCTTTATCTCTCCTTTCCTAATGTCATGCCGGTCACCCCAAAATAATATCTCTAATGGCTCAACTTACCCCATACATGGGGTAAGTTGAACCACCCCTTGGAGCAAGTTATTCCATGCTTGGTTATTATTTTTTAAATTATGAAAATAATGAAACAACAAAAGAAACAAGTTTAGTTGCATAAAAGAGATTTATTGCATGCTGTGAAATACATAAAAGAAACCTATTATGACAGCAAGTATTTATTGTATATATTTTGGCAAACTCATAAGCTAATAAACAACACCTTTCTACTGACAATCTATGGAACATATCTGGCGGTAATTTGATATGATTTGCTAGATCCTTCTTTATATTAGGAGAAAATACTCTTTGTTTTAGGGACAATCATATCTAGCCAGTCGCTTTTTTTTTTAATATCCTATATATACTTAATTGAGTGTTACTCTAAAATTTAATACTCAGCTAGGCTTTGAAAATAATCTTCGCATGGCTAATAGATACACAATTTTATCAGTAGTATGGTGGATCAACTTGTCCCAGTTGTTGTGGCTCAACTTACCCCATCCTTGATTTTTTAATATATGGCCACGTATCACCTAATAACAGCATGCCTTGGTTTATTACTTATTCCTTGTAAATGCACTGAAAGTTATGCAATACATGAAAATTAAGAGGTCAGGCAATATCTAAATAATATATGAATAAACTTAGCCATAGACTACACCATACTTGACTGGACACTCGCGACAATCGCTGACAGACGATACTACATTTAGGCCCTACAGATTCCGCTGCTATGAGTGATGACAGATAATACTTCATATATAATTTCATATTCTACTTAGGAAATTGTATTTCATGTCTTTACAATCAATAATGATTGCTGAACCATGGCTGAACCTAAAAAAATATTTTACAACTTTTGCAAATAGGAAATTAACATAAAGATTACAAGTTTGAGTGTGGGAGTTGTGTATAAAGCATATTGTTTATAGCAAAAAATTCTGGCAAATTCGCAATACTTTCTGAAATAAAACATCACACATTGTGAAATCACCATTCCTGAATATGATTTGATTGTGATCAAATGTCATATTATCGTTATATCGGCTTGAAAAAGAATTTTTCACAACAATTCGTGGCTTGATCTTGATCTTGATGTCACAGGAGGTCTGAGTTGAGAAACTATCGTTTATTCAATATATATGCAACAAAAAAAATATTGCACTTCTTTTTTCAATCACGTTTTATGAGTATGAGAAAAATAGGATAGACGACAATACAAGAAAACACCCATATATAAATTTTAATTCGAGGCAAATATAGCATTTACTTCTCGCATGACTAGATCAAAGCGAAAGAGATCGCAAGAAGAAGAAGAGGAAGACCAAAACAAACCTTTAAGGCGTGGTCACACTAGCTATTGATATCGATTGATCTGGGGTTATGGCTGGATTGGCCAGCCATTTGAGAGCTCATAAACATATTCTTCACATCACTCTGAGGTGTTTGCTTTTTGTTTGAGGTTTCTATAATGATCTTAAGTATTTTATTCAAATAAAGCAAACAAAAAATCGCATCAGGACACATTTGCGAAAGACCCGATTTCGATTGCACAATCACGTATGGTGTATTCTATAGTATTGCATATCAATATAGACTACATTGGCTATGCATGTAAGTGTTTTCAGATTGAAATTCCAATATTCCTGGAAATTATTGCAAATTTGGTGTTTTTATTGGTGTCAGGATTTAATAATTGTCACCCACCGATGACGTAAGTTGACTAATTTGTTTTTGTTGCTCATAAACATATTCTTCACATCACTCTGAGGTGTTTGCTTTTTGTTTGAGGTTTCTATGATGATTTTAAGTATTTTATTCAAATAAAACAACAAAAAATCGCCTCAGGACATATTTGCGAAAGACCCTATTTCGAGTGCACAGTCACAGTATTCTATGGTATTGCATATCAATATAGACTACATGGGCTATGCATGTAAGTGTTTTCAGATTGAAATTCCAATATTCCTGGAAATTATTGCAAATTTTGTGTTTTTCTTGGTTTCTTAGGATTTAATAATTGTCGCCCACTGATGACGTACGTTGACTAATTTGTTTTTGTTGCTCATAAACATATTCTCTACATCACTCTGAAATGTTTGCTTTTTATTTGAGGTTCCTATCTTATTTCTAAGTATTTGATTTGATTTTTCTAAAAATCTGCCTGTTTGCAAAAGGTCAGATTTCGAGTGTCCAGTCAATTATGGTGTAGTATATGACTTAGCATATACCTGTTTCATAGTTTTTCACTTTTAGAGCTGAAATTTTTTTTTGGGGGGGCTTCTCATCAGCGTCTGCTGCTAGGCTTGAAACAATGTGAGGAGGGTTAGAGTAGTGTTATTGCACCCCATATATGGCGTTAGTTCTCTGGTCCACCTTTCAAATATGAGTAAGAGCCTGTGGCTCAACTTACCCCTATGTTCAACTTATCCCCCTCTCTCCTACCTCTTTTCCATTTAATTTAATCATGAGGAATCAATCAAAATAGTTATTTTTATTATTCAACCACTTTTAAACCACTTAAAATATGGAAAATTAAGAAAATTAGGTAAATGAGACATGCAAGCACTGCAGATGTGAGCTGGATGGGAAACCATTGGTCTCTTTCTGCTTGAAAAGTGAATGACCTATGTTTTGACTGTATAGTGCCAAAACTGCTTTCCCACTGTTCTTTATATATGTGTCCTACTGCTACTTTTGCTTTTCTGTCTTACAAATGTGTACAGTTGCAGTATCTAGAACCTGTTTTCCTAATATTAAGCTCAATACCTCTCATTAATTTCTTCTTTTTCGTAGGTCATATATCAAGTTTCTATGGGTGGTGCTGATGCAAACAATATAACATTCCCAACAAGTAATGTAATTGGCTGTAGTAATTAGCTGGTGGTGGACAATGAAGTACTCAAATATGCCCAAGTCTAGGAGAAAAAGCGATTCATCTCAGGCCGAATCCCAGAAACGTCCTCCTCAGTCATGTATTTTGCATTTTGTTGGCATTGACCATGACCCTTTTACATCATTAAGAGCTATTAGAGGTGATCCAAATGATAAGCTTACCGAGCTCCACAAAATTCGTAACCAGCGACTGACTGAGCCACCTGGTTCCACACATCGAATGGCAGCAGTGTGTTGTCTCATCCTAGACTCTATTGAGGGTCTTGACCTGGATTCATATGGATATCATCGACAATGCTACCAACTCTTCCACCTCAACTTGAACCGATTAAAGGGATATGGAGCATCAGATCAAGCTACTACATCAGAAAGACATCATTCTCCCCGCAAACGTTCATTCTCTGAAGGCGGAGACATATACACATCACCACTTTTTCCGCCAGATTGGATATTCTGTGACAAAGTGAAAAGAAAAGTCCATGGAAAAACAGAGAGGCCTGTAAAGTTTATTTCATGGTGGCACAAAAAGTCGGCTTGGCAACAAATTGAACATCAAGCCCTTGCATTAGGACATTTTGGCCTGTACAGAAAGGTGCAGGGTAAAGATCTTCATGCTGTTGAAGCACTGCCGTGACAAATTCCGTAGAGAGTACCAGAGTCACATCAGGGGAATGGAGCGTGCAGACAATAGAACTTTAAACACAGAACAAGCTTGTCAAGCTGCAGCTCACAGGGAAGCATTCAATGCAGTTGTTGAGATGATCAAAAAACAAGTCATTAAGAAAAATTAAGTCTTGCAGCTCTCATCTCTCCACATCATTTATACTGACAAGCTTGCAGAACATGGTTGTCCAAATCCTGATTATCGGAGTGAGAAGCTGTTGCACCGTCTGCAGTATCATGAACTTAGTGAAAAAATAAGTTTTACAAAGGCCAGCCCTGGTGACAAGGGATTTGTGTCCTTCATTCTGATTTACAGTAATAGAATCACAGCTGTTGATGCTGTTGCAGCTTGGATCAATAGACAAATTTGTAGATATGGCTCTTTTTATCAGAGGGCTCATTCAGAGAGCATACAACGAGTCAAAAGAACTTTCCTGGCCTCCAACTTCAGAGTACCTTGAGATAAAGTCAGATGTACTACTGCCCGGAAAGCTGGTGAGGTTTCTTACTTTAATCACAGCTGGTACATCAGAGGTCAGGGGAAAGCATGAAAAGGTTCAAAGACTTGTTATCTCAATTGGACAAGTATACACTTCCAAAGCATACTCTGCTTCGCAACACCATCCAGCATATGTTCCAATGCAAGCAGCTCAATAGACGAGGCCACTCAGAATCCTATTAATTTGGACTAGAGCTTGAAACAGCCGTGACCAAAGCAATTGATAAGGTGTCCACATACCTTACACCTCAAATAATTACAGGTGAAGGTAATGCCATCTTTTACTGTGAGTGGGACAACCGCAACAAGATTATGACAAACATCCATGGATCAAATGTTGTAAACAGTACTTGGGGCATAATGGTCCAGGAGACAAATCCTGGCTTTGAAATAACCCAAGGAAGAACTTTGCCCCAGTATGAGAGATCAAAACATGTGAAGAGTTTCAAGGTAAATACAACAAAAACCCTCCCTGAAGTCAACATATACACAAGCGTTGGCCTAAAATTTCCACAGGAAGCATCCTTCTCACCATCTGAGGAAGATTACAAATTATATGATTCTAGCATGCACGAATACGAGCTATGCATGGCTCATCTGCAGGATGAGCGCGTAAACTACAGGGTAGCCTGCTAGAAGCGAGCTAATGAGCCTCTCTTTTGGAAGCCAAAGCCACACGATGCAGGGCAAGAATGAGAAAGGACAGAGAAAGGAAACTTGCAGCCTGTGTGGTCTTGTGGTCCCACCCTACCTCAAACTACCATTGACCTGCTAGACACTGGTACTTTTGAAGATGTGGAGTGTGAGGAAGATGACGTGGACTATGACGAGTTGCTTGAATATCTTGATTATGATGCATAGGAGTATCTTACACAGACTAGAGTTTGCCACAAGCAATTATACAAAACATTAAGTGGTGCACTTCAAAGTAGGGATTACTGCATCAGGTTTAACCACAGATACATGTGTATTGCCTTAGAAATATCTTCCAGTAGCAAATACTTCCAAAGGTTTCAATTACCATTTCTGTTTTCAAGCGTGTCTATATTTAACTTGAAATTTCCTTGAAATCAAGCATTTTGGGGTATAATATTCACTTAAGGTGGTTTAAAAGTGGTTGAATAATATAAATAACTATTTCAATTGATTCCTCATGTTGAAATTATATGGAAAAAAAATATTATTTGTCTCTATATGATGACCTGTTCAAAAGATATGATCATCACTGATTTTTACAGCCGCCTATGACACGATTCAAAATGGCTGCCAAAAAAACCCAATGGGACATTCGTTGGCAATGTTAACACTTATTTCTGTTTTCTAAACATATTTAGGAATCTAAAAAAGTAGGTTTCGACAAGAACACCAAGGGGTGCACGGGAACCCTCTCTGGCCACTAAACTAAGATGATCGCTGCAGTTAAGTACTGTTAAGCTTAACCTTTTCATAATAACTATCATTGTCTCCTCATCATCCTTAGGTGTGCTCATGGAATGACCATATCGACTTTTAGTATTATCTGAAAGCTCAAAATTTCTCCTCCATAAGGTTGCTCAAGTTATCTAATATGTTTGTACGATTAATCATATCCCAGTAGATGAAATATTTTCAACATTATCTTAGGTACTTTCTATTAGACATTAGTGTGTAATATTCGGTCACAGTATCCACGAGCATTATCATGTTTATGTTAATGCTTATGAATGTAGAGTAGTAGAAGCCGAGACTGAAAAAAACAACTTCAGCAATTGTTACTATCAACATACTTATATTCACAATACCCAGTTTATTCTCTCTCTCTCTCTCTCTCTCTCTCTCTCTCTCTCTCTCTCTCTCTCTCTCTCTCTCTCTCTCTCTCTCTCTCTCTCTCTCTCTCTCTCTCTCTCTCTCTCTCTCTCTCTCTCTCTCTCTCTCTCTCTCTCTCTTCTCTCTCTCTCTCTCTCTCTCTCTCTCTCTCTCCTCTCTCTCTCTCTCTCTCTCTCTCTCTCTCTCTCTCTCTCTCTCTCTCTCTCTCTCTCTCTCTCTCTCTCTCTTCTCTCTCTCTCTCTCTCTCTCTCTCTCTCTCTCTCTCTCTCTCTCTCTCTCTCTCTCTCTCTCTCTCTCTCTCTCTCTCTCTCTCTCTCTCTCTCTCTCTCTCTCTCTCTCTCTCTCTCTCTCTCTCTCTCTCTCTCTCTCTCTCTCTCTCTCTCTCTCTCTCTCTCTCTCTCTCTCTCTCTCTCTCTCTCTCTCTCTCTCTCTCTCTCTCTCTCTCTCTCTCTCTCTCTCTCTCTCTCTCTCTCTCTCTCTCTCTCTCTCTCTCTCTCTCTCTCTCTCTCTTTCTGTCTGTCTTGTAGTTTTAATAGACTTCTCGCCATCAGGGGTCCAGGTAGCGAAAGATGACGCACGCGCAAAACCTTGCCGACATCCACGAGGGTTACCGCCACATTAACCTTACCGTCGTAATCAGCGAGTACATCAAGGAAAATGGTAAGTATGTTTCCATGGAATAGTTAGGTAGTTACTGTTATTCATCAATCTGACGTGAGTTATATTGACGCTTGTATTTCAAGACTGCAGGGAGTGAGATCCCTCGTTAGGTCATGGATTGTAAATCTACTCTGTATTGCCTAAGAATTGTTACAAATAACCACACAAGTGCACTGCACCAGATCATTCCTAGGTGGTATAGTGAGGAATTACATTACCATCTCCAGTGGTAATCTAATACCTTGTCCAAGTGACCTAAGGACGCGTCACCGCCACTTGGATCCAACTACTCCACCCCACCTCTGATCAACTTGACCTTTCTCCCACGTCCTTTAGAAAACACAAATGTGACATTTATGTGGATTAGCAAGAGGAAGATAATTTTATGTTTTGTTTTTCAATGGGATTTTTTTTATATTTGTGAATATGTCTTCAATGTTGATGTACACGCGCCCAAAAAACTATCGGCACCCCTACCGTAGGAAACATTATCAGACACGAACTTATATATATGGAAAATGACGTATTTGTTGGGAGCACTGAGTGCCACTGATGTTGCAGTTGCCACTCAGTAATATCTAGCCACGGTGTGCTTGGATATTCCAAGTCGCCTGGCGATCTCCCCATTGCTTCGCCCTTCTTCGTGAAGGACGATGATGGTTTGACGTGATTCTGGTGAGGTTTCCATTGTGACTGATACACTACATAAAAATTTGCCAACGATATTGACATCGTTTGCTTAAACTCAGGGTGTTTCGAAAAAAAGTTCGAATCAGGGTTCATTACTCAATTCTCGTTTCAAGTGATCCCATTCAATACGTGATAGTTTTGCAATGCCACTTACGGAAAGTGATGTTTATATTATATATCTACCACACTGCTAATTATTTCCCAATAATATTGAGAAGCTTAACTTCAGAATGACTCAAATGAAATATAGAATATCAGTTCATGACGCACAATTCTCTCATCAAATTTGCTTATTCCGTCCAGTTTCTTGATAGCTTTGAACTTAACATTTTAATTATCGCTCTCGTGACCTTCATTTGTGTTCTTACGTGTAAATAATATTTTACCGACAAAAATAACTATTCATTAGAACAATAGGGTACTAACGGCAATTCCACCGTTTTTTATGAAAGAGGCAGGCATGCCAACCTTGCCGAATGAACTAATGCGAATGATTTCGTACTTCATCGCTCCCTGGGGTGCCGATAGTTTTTTGGGCGCGTGTACTTCAAAACTTGTTATTCTCACCGCATATGTGTGTGTGTGTGTGTGTGTGTGTGTGTGTGTGTGTGTGTGTGTGTGTGTGTGTGTGTGTGTGTGTGTGTGTGTGTGTGTATGTGTGTGTGTGTGTGTGTGTGTGTGTGTGTGTGTGTGTGTGTGTATGTGTATGTGTGTGTGTGTGTGTGTGTGTGTGTGTGTGTGTGTGTGTGTGTGTGTGTGTGTGTGCGTGTGCGTGTGCGTGTGTGTGTGTGTGTGTGTGTGTGTGTGTGTGTGTGTGGTGTGTGTTGAATGGATAACAGGTATCCATCATTCACATTATCAATTCCACCTATCACTTACTCATCTCATTCCTACACAGTATTTTCCAATTTTTCGTTTTTCTTTTATATTTATCTCACGTGTATACATTTTTTCATTATACTCATTCACTCTTTTGATAGTTTTCATATTTGTCATAACTCAAAACTCCTAAATTAAAATTCTGACATATCGACGTAGTATTACATGACACACTCGAAACAAGACACTTTGAAGACATTAGTATTGCTGTACGTTGATAAATGTTTTTTAAGTTCATGAAATCTCCAATTTACTGGATTGTTTTTTTCCTGACACATCATCTGATATGCCTTCATTGGTCATTGTTATTTTAAATGTATGTCCATATGATGATATTTTTACCTTTGGGACGTTTTCTTTATTTCATATATCATCATCTTATCCTTCACCGACATTCCTTTTAATATTTAATTTGATTTTTCTCGCGTTGACTCATATTTTGCTTTCTCTTCGGTCTCCTTTTTTCTTTTTCTCTCTATTTCCGTTCAACTTTAAACCCATAACTTCCATCTTGCACTCATTCCTTTCTTTTTCCCTCTCCCTCGTCCTCTCCCACTCTCCATTGCCTTTCATTCCCTACCCTTTGGCTTCTCTCGCAATTGTGACCTTCTACCTGTAAGAGCTGGTGCTCGGAAGTGCTTGTATAGCTAGTTGGTCGACTGGAGAGAGGAAAACTCAATCTCCAGTTGAGGTTGTTTATTATCAAAAATATAGTATGTATAATTAAAAAAAAATTTGAACAACAATTATTACACAGGGTAAATGCGCGCTGTCTAAAGACAGAGCGTGACAAGTTGAATATGTGTGCTGATGTGCAGCGTAACAAAATACATAATAATATAAACAAAAGGAAAACATAAACAAAAATATATAATGAATACAAAATTAACATGAATATTAAAAAACATAATGGAAAAATAGAAATTAAAAATTGTTTGGGCTGCAGCCGCATTTTCCTTGTAGCGGAAGAAAAGAATGTGTGCCCGCGCTAAGGGGGCACTCTACTACAATACTTCACCGCTAGTGACGAGGAAGGAGGAAAGATATCTTGGTGGTACGGTGCTGCTGTTGTTGTGCTGCCGATTTAATGGTAGAGACGTCTGGGGCCAACAGATATGCCAGCTTGACTCGATCGATGGCCACCGCGTCTTGAGCGCCGTTCCTGTCAATGGTGACAGTCTTCCTGGTCCGTCTCAGGACGAGGTAGGGTCCTTGGTAGGGCTGCGTCAGAGGACGGCGGACGGCATCCACGCGTATGAAGACGTGGGTACAGGTGTCGAGGTCCTGGCTCACAAAGGTCCTCATCGGGGAAGAACGAGGCTGCACTGGCTGAAGTTCTCTCATGACACCTTTGAGGCGAGAGGCAAAGTCTTGGGCACTGCAGGGTGCAGGGTCGGGTGTTTTAACTAGTAGTTCGCCTGGGAGCCTAAGGTTGGTGCCGTAAACCAGCTCAACCGAGGAGTGGTGCAGGTCTTCCTTCAGGGAGGACCTGATGTCGAGGAGAACAATGGGGAGAGCCAGGGACCAGTTCTCTCGTTGGGTGGAGGCCATGAGGGAGGACTTCAGTTGGCGATGGAACTATTTGACCATGCCGTTGGCCTGAGGGTGGTAACTGGGAGTCCTGTAGCGGCGGATGCCGAGCAGGTTCATGTTCTTGTTCCACACGTCGGTCTCGAACTGGCCGCCGCGGTCTGAGGTGAGGCTGAGAGGGACACCGAACCTGGAGATCCAAGTAGCGATGAAAGCGTGGGAGACGGTGTCCGTTGTTATGTCAGCGATGGGGGCGGCTTCGGCCCAACATGTAAAACGATCCACACAGGTGAGGATGTAGCGATGACCGGCAGAGGGTGGCAGGGGACCGACCAGGTCAATGTGGATGTGGTCGAATCTCTCCGTGACGGGTGTGAAAGTGCCGGGCAGAGAGTGAGTGTGTCGAGTCACCTTGGAGGCTCGACAGTTGGTGCAGGTACGAGTCCAGAGTCTGATGTCCTTGTTGATGCCCTCCCAGATGAAACGAGACGTCATCAAGTGCTGTGTAGCTCGGATACCAGGGTAAGAGAGGTCGTGAAGCTGACGGAAGGCCTGGTAGCGATATCGCTGTGGCAGGTAGGGACGGACAGCGTCTGTGGAGACGTCAGCGTAGAGAGCGACCTTGGTGCCTGGGAGCGTAAGTTTCTTCATCTTGAGCGCCGAGTTGTGCAGTAGCTTGTCCAGTTCGGCGTTGCCGGACTGATCAGCAGCTATGGCGGCGTAATCAAGAGAAGAAGACGTCACAGCAGTAATGTTGCGGGAAAGGCCGTCTGCTGGAGCGTTGTCTGCATCTTTGATGTACCTAATGTCGGTGGTGTATTGAGAAATGTAGTCCATGTGGCGGAACTGCCGTGGAGTGTAGGAATCCTTGTTTCTCAGGAAACCAGTAGTAAGCTGTTTGTGGTCGGTGTACACATGGAAGCGACGGCCTTGAATGAAGTAGCGGAAACGCTTGACAGCTTTGAAGATGGCGAGAAGTTCTCGATCGTATGCGCTGTACTTGGTTTCGGCCGTGTTGAGCTTCTGTGAGAAGAAGGCAATCGGCTTCCAGGCACTGTCATCGAGTTGTTGGAGGATGGCACCAGTCCTAGTGTCGGAGGTGTCTGTCATTATGGAAGTCTCCGCGTCAGGAGATGGGAAAACAGCATGACTGTGTCGCTGAGGGACTTCTTAGCTGCGAGGAAAGCAGTGTCAGCGTCTGGAGTCCAATTGAGAGTGACAGACTGGCCACGCTTACAGGGCTTGACCATGGCGTAGAGTGGTTGAAGCAGGAGAGAGCAGTGTGGGATGAAGCGGTTGTAGTAGTTAATCATACCCAGGAATTCTTTGAGTTTGCGCTGGGTGAACAGTTTCGGGAACTGCTGAATGGCTTCACACTTCGTGTGGAGTGGAGCGATGCCTGCTGGAGTTACAGTGTGGCCGAGGAAGGTGAGAGAGGTGACACCAAACTCAGAATTGTCCACATTGATCTGTACGTCATAGTCTTGTAAGCGAGTGAAGACTTGCTGAAGGTGTTGTCGGTGTGAGGTTTCATCTGGGCTCGCGTTGAGTAGATCGTCGATGTACGCGAAGCAGAAGGGCAAGCCTTGAAGAACATCGTCAATGAAACGTTGGAAGGTCTTGGCCGCATTCATGAGTCCAAAGGGCATCCTGACATACTCAAAAAGACCGAAGGGCGTGATGATGGCGGTCTTTGGTATATCGTCAGGGTGTACTGGAATCTGATGAAAGGCCTTGACGAGGTCTATGCGTGAGAAGATGGCGGAGCCAGCAAGCTGGGACGAGAACTCCTGGGTATCTATCCATCTGAGTGTGAGAGTTGAGGGCACGGTAGTCTCCACAGGGTCGTATGTCGCCGTTCTTCTTGGGGAAGACGTGAAGGGCTGATGACCAGTTGCTGCTGCTTGGCCGCACAATACCTTGGCGCATCAGAGACTCGAACTCGGCCTTGGCTTGTCGGTAGCGTTCTGGAGCTAAACGACGGGCCTTGGCGTGTACTGGTGGTCCTGTTGTCTCGATGTGATGCATGACGTGGTGTTTGACAGGCAAGCTGGCTGAGTAAGGCTGGGTCAGCGTAGGGAAAGACTTAAGCAGGTCAGCAAACTGGTGGTCCTTTTGGATGACAGCGTGCTGTTACCTGGCGCTGGTCGTGCTGTGGAGGAGATGGAGGTGAGTGGGTCAACCAACTGTTGACCTTTGACGTCCACCAAGAGATTGAAGTGCCTTAGAAAGTCTGCTCCGAGGATTGCCTGCGAGACGTTCCCGACGTAGAAGGTCCATTCGAAGGAACGTCGGAGGTAGAGGTTCAGTTGCAAGGTGTGCCGTGAGTAGACCGGTATCTTGGTCCCGTTAGCGGCGAAGAGATGCAAGATGGGCGTTAGAGTTCGTAGATTTGCGGTCGCGGGGATAATACTGACGTCGGCGCCGGTATCAATCAGGAACCTTATGTTGGAGCAACTGTCGTGGAGGTAGAGCAGCGCTGAGGGTTGGCGAGCAGCGCGCTGCACTAATACTCGCCCTTTTTGTTTGACACCTTGTATGTGCATGGGGCGGCACATTTCGAGGCTCTGTCGCCGTAGTTATTGTGGTACCAGCAAAGTCCTGGGCTTTTCGAGCGGGGACGGTGCTGGCAGTGCTGGTGGTGTTGAGGAGTGGGGGAGCGGGACCGTTGGCGGTCCTGGAGCTGCCTCTTGAGGGAAGTGACCTCAGTCATTAGCTGGAATACCAGCTTGGTGAGCTGAGCGAGCTGAGTGTTGTCCTGAGTAGTAACTGAGGACATTGAAGAAGCCTGTGGTGTAGGGATGGTTGCCATAAAGTCGTCTGCCAACTTAGCGATGGCATCAGGGTCTAGGCTGTCCTTGATGCTGAAAAGAGCGAGCTGTGTAGCGGGAGGCAGGCGTTGATAAAACAGCTGTTTGAACAACTCGGGGTCAAAGGTGTCGTATTTGTCTCCGAGTAGCTGCTTCATGCGACGTAGTAGGTATGTAGGCTTCTCATCACCCAACTCCTCCTTAGCGAACAGCTCTTTGAGGCGGGTGGCAATAGAAGACTGAAGTGTTGAGAGTAGAGCAGTCTCCAGGTCTTCATAAGGAGTGGTGGAGGTGGAAGCTTTTGATATGACGTCGGAGACTTGTGGAAGGACGTCAGGAGGCAGTAGGCTAGTAGTATGGGTGAACTGGGTGAGGCTATTGGAGATTTTGGATGCCTTAAATCCGGACTCCAAAATAGCGAACCACATAGACGGGTTCTGTGGGCAGAAAGGTGGTGATCTGAGTGCCATGGCTGCTGCAGTGTGGGGGTCGTCGTTGCCAGGCATGGTGAAGTCTATTGTGTAACTGAGTGGCAGAAGCGCTGGCGTGAACGGGCCGCGGTGGCTCAGGGAACGAACTAGGTAACACCAGTGACACTGGTGTATAAACACGTCCCATGTAGGGCACCTTGGTGGACACTAAGGCACTGAGTGTCCGGGAAGGCACTGTAATGTAACGCTGCAACACACTGAGTAATGTTGTGGCACTGTAACTACGCCGGGGACTCATTGAACATAGGCGAGAGCACTATGCACGGTAAGTAATCCACGGGAGATAGAGTAATCCACAGATCGATGAGTAATTCACAGGGCGGTGAATGGCGATGGTGGAGTTGATCACTTTAACGCCGCGAGACGGAGGGGCAGGGATTGGACATAATTTTGCACTGAAGGCGCAAAGGAGTGTGTTGAAGATACATAAGGCCGCTCTGTGGGCTTGCTGAGAGCACTGGGGCCGAGCAGAAATGCTCATGGGGCCATACGAATGACGTAGAGAGGGCGTTAAAGGTCGTAGGGGCCGCGCAAAGGACGCTTGAGGCCGTTGGAGACGCATAAAAAACGTCTAGCGGTGGGGGGCACAGAAAGTGCCGGGGTGGGTGGGTGGGGATAACTTTATAAGTGGCAATTACACAGAAGTGTAATTTTCTCCTGACCTTAGGCTCAACTCTGCGAACCCCATAAAGGAGGCAAGGCTTTTTGCCAAAGGAGTGATCTAGCGAATGAATCTTATAAGACTCAGGCCATCACACTGGGAGATATGTGCTCTTTGATAGCACAGACTATATGACACTTATGACCATAGCTAACACTCTGGGTCACCAATTGTAAGAACTGGTGCTCGGAAGTGCTTGTGTAGCTAGATGGTCGACTGGAGAGAGAAAAGCTCAATTTCCAGTTGAAGTTGTTTATTATCAAAAATATAGTATGTATAAATAAAAAAAAAATTTGAACAACAATTATTACAAATGGTAAATGCACGCTGTCTGAGTGACAAGTTGAATATGTGTGCTTATGTGCAGCGTAACGAAATACATAATAATATAAACAAAAGGAAAACATAAATAAAGATATATAATTATTACAAAATTATCATGAATATTAAAAAACATAATGGAAAAATATAAATTAAAAATAGTTTGGGCTGCAGCCGCATTTTCCTTGTAGCGGAAGAAAAGAATGTGTGCCCGCGCTAAGGGGGCACTCTGCTACATACCTACCCTCTTACTGATCTACTCGTCACCCTCGTGCCAGACCTCGGTTTGCCCCAGTCCATCTCGGCGACCATCGGCTTGGCGCTGCTGGCCCGTGAGATGCACCTATCACCCCGCTGCAAAGGTTACCTGGTATCCGGTTACCCAAGACA
>JAXIVD010002376.1:25000-26881 GCA_036785275.1 Cancer borealis | reverse complement strand
ACTGTCGTCGCTGAGGGGACTTTCTTAGGCTGCGAGGAAAGCAGATGTACATAGGTCTGGATGTCCAATTGTAGAGTGACAGACTGGCCACGCTTACTTGAGGGCTTGATTGAACCATGGCGTAGAGTGGTTGGAAAGCATGAGAGAGCAGTTGTGGGTATGAAGCGTTGTAGTAGTTAATTCATACCCAGGAATTCCTTTGAGTTTTTGGGGGGTCTGGCTGGGTGAACAGTTTCGGAGAACTGCCTGAATGGCTTCACACTTCGTGTGGAGTTGGAGCGATGCCTGCTGGAGTTACAAGTGTGGCCGGAGGAAGGTGAGAGAGGTGACACCAAACTCAAGAATATGTCCAACATAGATCAGTACGTCATAGTCTTGTAGCGAGTAGAGACTTGCTGAAGGTGTTTGTCGGTGTGAGGTTTTCATCTGGGCTCTCGCGTTGAGTAGATCGTCTCGATGTACGCGAAGCAGAGCAAGGGCACGCCTTGAAGGAACATCGTCCCAATGAAACTTTGGGAAGGGTCCTTGGCCGCATTCATGAGTCCAAAGGGCATCCTGACATACTCAAAAATACCGAAGGGCGTGATGATGGCGGTCTTTGGTATAGTCGTCAGGGTGTACTTGGAAATCTGATGAATAGGCCTTGACGAGGTCCTATTGCGTGAGAAGATGCGGAGCCACGCAAGTCTGGGACGAGAACTCCTGGGATATCTATCCACTAAGTGTGAGAGTTGAGGGCACGGTAGTCTCCAACAGGGTCGTATGTCGCCGTTTCTTCTTGGGGAAGACGTGAAGGGCTGATGACCAGGTTGCTGCTGCTTGTGCCGCACAATACCTTGGCGCATCAGAGTGACTCGAACTCGGCCTTGGCTTGTCGGTAGCGTTCTGGAGCTAAAGAAAAACGACTGGCCTTGCGTGTACTGTTGGTCCCTGTTGTCTCTGATGTGATGCCATGACGTGGTGTTGACATGGCAAGCTGGCTGAGTAAGGGCTGAGTCAGCGTAGGAAGACTTACAGCAGGGTCAGCAAACTGGTGGTTCCTTTTGGATGACAGCGTGCTGTTACCTGGGCGCTTGGTCGTGCCTGTGGAGGAGAATGGAAGGTGAGTGGGTCCAACCATCTGTTGACCCTTGAACGTCACCAAGAGATTGAAGTGCCCTTAGAAAGTCTGCTCCCGAGGATTGCCTGCGAGACGTTCCCGACGTAGAAGGTCCATTCCGAAGGAACGTCGTGAGGTAGAGGTTCAAGTTGCAAGGTGTGCCGTGAGTAGAACCGGTATCGTTGGTCCCTGTTAGCGCGAAGAGATGCAAGATGGGCCGTATAGGAGTTCGTAGATTTGCGGTTCGCGGGGATAAGTACTGCGTCGGCGCCGGTATCAAGTCAGGAAACCTTATGTTGTGAGCAACTGTCGTGGAGGTAGAGCTCAGCGCTGAGGGTTGGCGAGCAGCGCGCTGCAACTAATACTCGCCCTTTTTGTTCTGACACCTTGTATGTGCATGGGGCGGCACATTTCGAGGCTCTGAGTCGCCGTAGTTATTGTGGTACCACGAAAGAGACTGGGCTTTTCGAGCGGGGGACGGTGCTGTGCCAATGTGCGGTGTGTTGAGGGAGTGGGGGAGCGGTGGACCGTTGGCGGATCCTGGAGCTGCCTCTTGAGGGAAAGTGACCTCAGTCATTAGCTGGAATACCAGCTTGGTGAGCTGAGCCGAGCTGAGTGTTGTCCTGAGTAGTAACTGAGGACATTGATGAATCCTGTGGTGTAGGGATGGTTGCCATAAAGTTCGTCTCTGCCAACTTAGCGATGGCCAACAGGGTCTAGGCTGTCCTTGATAGCTGAAAAGAGCAGAGCTGTGTAGCGGGAGGCCAGGCGTTGATAAAACC
>JAXIVD010002376.1:2500-20000 GCA_036785275.1 Cancer borealis | reverse complement strand
CCTAGCTAAGTACCGAGAGATGATAAGAAAATACAAAGTGAAGTCCAGTAACATTATCATTTATGGTATTCTCTCCAGGATAAACGCAGAAAGCAATTTTCACGACGAAGCTTCTATTATTAATAGGCGTTTAATTAACCTCTGTAGAGAGGAAGGTGTAGATTTCATTAACCTCTTGGATCAATTCTACACAATCAACCATCTTCCAGCTAGATGGACTTCACCACAATCCTGTAGGCTCAGCAAATTTTGTGAGGCTGTTACACGAAGCAGTGTCCTCCAGGTCAAAAAACGCGAATCAGGTAGAAACACAGTTAACACCGTAAATACTCGTACCCGTAATCATATAAACTCTCGTCCGCACAATAGTACAATCAATGTGATTTTCCGCGTTCTCCCATTGAGATAAGCCCTCGTCCCAACCCTAATTCAAACTCTCGTATTCAAAATGTTCCAGACATTCACAAAAATATTAAAGCTTGTTACCTAAATGCACGAAGCATTATAAATAAATTTCAGGATCTTAAAGAAATCGTTTGCCTTGAAGAATATGATACCATCGATGTTACGGAATCTTGGATAGACCAACAAAACAGAGCTTTATTTGCTGAATTTTCGATACCAGGATATAACTTATGCAGCAGCGAAAGACACCAAAAAAAAAGGAGATGGGATGCTCATTTACGTTAAACCTATTCTCCACCGACTTGTATTATCGAAACAAGTGATTGACAATTTCAATGCAACGTACATCCAGTTAAAAGTAAACTCACGTAAAATAACAATCAGTCTCATTTATTGATCTCCAATACAGTCACATGTAATCGACGATAAACTTTAAGAACAGCTTGCGGAAATTAGTTATGAAAATGAAAGTATAATATTCGGTGATCTAAATTTAACTGTCACCAAATGGGGTTGTCCTCTCACTTTACACTCCAGTCATGATATCTACGCAAACCTACTTGAAAGCTCTTTTCAGCAACATGTCGAACACCCAACCCGAGGAAATAATATTTTAGACGTTATTCTCTCAACTGAGCACGGCCTTGTCAACAACGTTATTGTAGGATGCGAGTTTAGTTCGAGTGACCACAGGGTGATTGGATACAACATAGAATGGCAGACTTTAATAAACTTAGAAGGTCTCTAGCAAGCTGCGAATTGAATAATTTATTGAATTATAACGATATAAACAATGTATGGCAAGTATTCACGAACAAATTAAAACAAAAAGTAGAATCCTGTATTCCACTACGTAATAAACACAAAATTTAAAACAGCTAAGACTTCAACGTCACTCTCAAACTAAATTCATCTGTACTGTATATCTCTCACCTAATTCCTCTGACTATGTAAAATTCTTTGACTATTTGACTTCCAAAGTGGAGTACATCCTATCTCACTTTCCTTATGCTGAGATCTCCATTTTAGGGGATTTCAATGTTCAACACCAGTTTTGGCTTTCATCTTCTTTAACTGACCAATCTTCAACTTTGCTATCCTTCATGACCTAGAGCAGATAGTGCAGTTCCCTATCCGTACCCCTGACCGCTTTGGAGACACGCCCAACATTCTTGATCTTTTCCTAACTTCCAACCTTTCAGCTTACTCTTTTAAACTTTCCTCTCCGTTGGGCTCCTCCGATTACAATCTTATTTCTGTTACCTGTCCTATCACTCCAGTGCAGCCTCAGGACCCGCCGAAGCAGAGGTGCTTCTGACATTTCAACTCTGCTAAATGGGAAGACCAAAGGCAGTACTATTCTGCTTTTCCTTGGGATGATTATTGCTTCCAGGTCAGAGATCCTTCTCTTTGTGCTGAGCGCATAACAGAGGTGATTATCTCTGGCATGGAGCTATACATTCCTCATACTTTCTCTAATACTAAAGCTAAAAAACCCTGGTTTAACTCTGCTTATTCTCGTGCTGTCTATGATAGAGAGGCGGCTCATCGTAGCCATCCATCTGCTGAAACTCATGCCCTATATATTTCTGCCCGTAATCATGCCAAATATATTCTCCAACTCACTAAAAACTTATTCATCAATAGAAAATGTCAAAATCTTTCCAACTCTAACGCTTCTCGTGATTCTGTTTTATCACTCACTCTCTTTATATTATTCATCAATGATCTCGTAAATCTGACTCAATGCCCTATTCACTCCTATGCTGATGACTCCACCTTGCATTTTTTAACGTCGTACAACAGACGCCCAACCTAACAAGAATTAAATGACTCAAGGCGAGATGCTATAGAACGCTTAATTTCTGATCTTTCACTAGCTTCTGATTGGGGCAGAGTAAACCTTGTTTTGTTCAATGCCTCAAAAACTCAATTTCTACAACTATTTATTCGACATAACCTTCCAGATAACTATCCTCTCTTCTTCAATGACACACAACTTCCCCTCTCCTCCACATTAAAAACACTCGGTCTATCCTTTACTAAAAATCTAAACTGGCAATTTCATATCTCTACTCTTGCTAACTCAGCTTCTAAGAAGTTAGGTGTCCTATGGCGTTTGCGTCCATTTTTCTCTCCCTCTCAGCTGCTTGCTCTGTACAGGGGCCTTATCCGCCCATGTATGGAATATGGCTCTCATGTCTGGGGGGGCTTAACTCATACAACTTTTTTAAACAGGATGGAGTCTAAGGCTTTTCGCCTAATCAACTCTCCTCCTCTAACTGACTGTCTTGACTCTTTAAGTCACCGCCGCAATGTTGCATCTTTATCTTCTACAATCTACAGCTATTTTCATCCTGACTGCTCTTCTGAACCTGCTAACTCTATGCCTCCCCCAATCCCGCGGCCTCGCTGCATAAGACTTTCTACTTCTTCTCATCCTTATTCTGTCCATCTACCTAATGCAAGGGTTAACCAGCATCTTCACTCTTTCATCCCCTACATTGGTAAACTCTGGAACTCTCTTTCTTTGTCTATTTTGCCTATGACTTAAACTCTTTCAAAAGAGGAGTGTCAAGACACCTCTCATAATAAATTGGACTTTCCCCCCATGTCTATATTTCTCCTACTGTCCTCTTTGCAGGTTTCTGGCTACATGTGGGTTTTTTTTCCATACTTAATTTATTCTTTCCTTGGTCAGTACCCTTTTAATGTAAAAAAAAAAGAAAAAAAAGAAGCAATCCTAAAGGTGTAACAGCGAAATTTTAAAAACAGCCTATTAGCCAAAAAGCGTGCGTATCACATATATAAAAACAACGAAGGAAAATAACGACAAGCTTGAACACGATAGATTACGGCATATCACCATAAAGCTGATAAAACAAGGTAAAAAAATATCGAACTCCATGTAGCGAACTCGTGCAAATTGAATCCTAAAAATTTTTATAGTTATATTAAAGAAAAGAAAGTACTCACCTCAACTATTGGTCCTTTAACGACAACAAACGAAGAACACACCAAAGACGAATTCGTTAAGGCTAACATATTAAACTATTATTTTGCGTCAGTTTTCACCAATGAAAATAATTAATTGAACCTTCCTGCTCCCCGAATATATAATAATAATACCTATTCAAATACATGCGTATTCTATTAAAATTATATAATACGTGCGATCAATAACCTGAAAACTAAAAGGACGCCCGGTGCAGACCAGATCTTGCCGAGAATACTAAAGGAGGCCAAAAACCCTTTACCGGGCACTCATAGAAACACTTAGAAATTAAATTTTTTTTATCTCAAGTTTGGAAAATGAGTTTGATAAAGTGATCATATATGGTAACCCGCAGGTCTATGGTAAAATAGTGATTTTGATGAAGTGATCACATATGGTTTTACACCCGTCTATGGTAAATAATCTACTTGATTGAAAATGTAAATAGATGGCTTAAAAATACACATAATGGAAGCTGTAACATTGTTTTATATAGAAATACAAAAAAAAAAAAACAACAACACTTGAAACATAACCCATCTACATTTCACAGCCAAATATGCCTCCCCTGCCCCCTGATGACCTATGCCACAGACTCATGGTAGTCCACGAAACAGTTATTTTCAGCATTGAGGCATAGATGGACCCTACAGACCATGCAAACAAAGTTTGAGCGCAATATGTGTCCCTTCTGGCTGCAGTGTTTGCAGGTTTGCCGAGTCTGGTAGAGGGGAAAATGAGACAGGGACTTACCGCGGCATCTGGAGTTGAGGTGCGCTGACCTCTGATGAGCTTTGGGAGTTTGAAGATGCTGGTGCTGGCTCCTTGACCGCCGTTGTAGTGCTGGCTTCCGGCGGCTGAGAGACTTGGATATTTCCAAGCGGAAGTCCTTCAGGGGGAGGCATCTCGTCTCTCCAAGAGCCTTGCAATCACGCCTGTAGCATAGCTAGGCGTTGCACACACACACACACACACACATCCAGGTAGTATGCGAACAGTCGCATATACCACCTTTTTTTATTTTAGGGGGTTACGGTAGAGGAGGACAAGCATGTCACTCCTGTCGATGACTCCCATGTTTGCATTGTATGACTTGATGACACTGGGGCAGTCCACCTCTTCCTTCTTCTTGGTGTCCTACGAGTACCGCAGACATTTTGTGACAGGGTTTATCCCTTGTGTTAGTGGACAGGATAGTGACAACATTGTTGTCTTTCCACCGAACAGCCAGGATACAGTCATCGCTGATCGTGTAACAGTATGCTCCCCGAAATACAGCTTTCTTGTTCATCTCCGGGAAGGATTTCAGTGGAGGTTTGCCAATACGTGCCTCCCTGGCTGTGCCTATGTACCTGCAGTTTCGGTCTCGGGGGTACCGCACAAGTTCCAGGCTGGTGAAGTAGTTGTCGGCGAATATTGCGGTGGTACAGGTGGAGGTCATGGTGATGGTCATGGCAAGGACTGTGACTACCTGACTTGTGTCTGTCAGTTTCTTCTGCTCTGGGCTGAGAAAAATGTCGTGGGACTTCAGTGTCATTTCCATCGCTCCCAAGTAGAGTATCATGTCGTGGATGAACCCATCCTCTGACGCTCTAGAGAACAGCTTGAACCCCCAATTTATATGGTTTCATCAGGATGTACTGCCTCAGATTCCCAGCAGTCTTCCCCTTGTAGCCAACCGTGACCTCATCAATGGACTGCTTTGGAGTTTCAGGCTCATTCCTGAAGGATTTGGTGATGGCAGTGAAGAGGGAGCGTACTTTGAAGAACCTGTCTACAGTGCCGTGAAGGTGGGAGTTGTCGTTGAAGTAGATGGTTCGTCGAAGAAGTCGAAAGCGTTTCGAGGACATAATGTCAGCCACTTGTGGTACTCTTGAGTCTAAGGCCCAATAATCATGCAAGGAGAGACACTGAATAATCTCCATGTAAAGCAGAATGGCCAAGAAGCTGGTGATCTCGTGTTCGTTGGTGGAGAAGGTTGTAGTAACATCTTGTTGAGTGGCATATAAATTAGTTTGATAGGTGATTTGTTTGATGAGTTGGAAGCTGAAGAACTTGTGAAAATACTGCTGGGGAGTCTCTACATATGAAGGTGCCTCGTGGTTGTAAATGGACAGTGGGGGATTGTTGATGTCTTCCTTCTTCCAGGTTGTGGGCCTATTTTGAAGGGCACTCTTGGGGCCTGCGTTTGGGGTTGCCTGTGCTCTTGCCCTTGCCTTTCCTTTTGCTCTCCTCATTCTTCTCCTTCTCCTCCTCCTCCTCTTCTTCTTCTTCCTCCTCCTCAAACAGTGGCACCTACTCTTGGCAGCGGACTCATCGCTGGGGCCTGGGGTATTTGGGTCGTGCGACTCGGGCACATTGTCAGGGTCTTCTTGGTAGTCATCAAGCAAAGCTTCATCCTCACTAAAGTTTGGGTCTAACGGATTCACTGTCTTCTGCAGGGGCATATTCCTGTCATAGAACTTTCTACAACCGAGCTGGAAAGAGAGAGTAACATTAGAAATTGATTTTGAAGTTATAAAAAATTATTTTCAACAAATATTGGGCATAGGATCTCCAGGAAAAAGTAAACTCCAACAAAAATTGTACGTAGGTTCACCATAAACAATGAATTCTAACAAAAAATCTAGCTTAGGATCACCATGAAAAAATATGTCCAACAAAAATTGGGCATAGGTTCTCCAGGAAAAACAATCTAACAAAAATTGGGCACAGGTTCCCCAAGAAAAACAAACTAACAAAAATTGGGCATAGGTTCCCCAAGAAAAACAAACGATAACAAAAATTGGGCTTAGGTCCCCAGGAAAAACAAACTAACAAAAATTGGGCATATGTTCCCCAGGAAAAAACAAAATCTAACAAAAATTGGGCATAGGCTCACAATGAAAATAGAAATTATTGATCTAAAACTACTCGTATAACTTTTTTCACTGTGGAACTATGAAAAAATAATGAAAATTTGATCATTACACAAGCTGTAACCACGTGGCATGCTGATTTTTGTGACTATCATTAAAGTTATTGTTATCTTAGGCCTTTGAATGTTAAAAATATAATTTAAACAATAACAAAACAATTACATCCCTTAGCGTGCGAAGTGACTATATATAATCAACTGGCAAAATCAAAATCTATAACTAAACAGGCGCAAGTCCATATATGATCACTCACTTTTATATATCTATATATATATATATATATATATATATATATATATATATATATATATATATATATATATATATATATATATATATATATATATATATATATATATATATATATATATATATATATATATATAAGTAATAAAGGAAAAGTAAGTGGTCGTGTGTGTCCATGTTAAAAAACTAGAGGCAACTTAAGGTACGGCATATGGTCGTGTTGTGTAAATGGCCTCGGCCGTACACAATACGGAGCCTTGTCTGGAATGCACGGTGTTAGGCTGATGACGACGCACGGTGAAAAGTCGACACATGTGAAAAGAGTCTTAGTCTCTCATTTATACAAGAGAGCAGCTGCAGCCTGCCCTCTAATGACACATTATATTACTACATACATAACATTACATGCACCTTAGATTTTTATACTCTCTTCAACTCAAAATTTAATATAATTGCCTCACCACGCCCAGCTTTGGAGTCCCCAACTGAGGAGAGGACCACAAATGTTCCCAGGTCGGATTGCCCCTCTCCTCACCTTTTCTAATACTTTTTTCTCTTGATTTTTGCAACATTCGTGGCCTTAGATCTAATTTCCAAACAGTGGAACACCATCTCTTCTCCACTAAACCTCATCTTCTCTTACTAACTGAAACACAGTTTTCTGTGACTACTGACAGCAGCACTTCTCTGTTCCCTCCTACTTTCTCTATCCTCATTTTCAATCCAAAGCTGGCTGTTGCACATATGTGCGTAACGACATTACTTGCTCTTGTGCTCACAATCTTGAATCTTCAGAATTTTCTACCATCTGACTAAAACTCCAATGTCACTCTCTAACTAAATACATCTGTGCTGTATATATCTCACATAATTCCTTTGACTATGTAAAATTCTTAGACTATTTGACTTCCAAAGTGAAGCACATCTTATCTCACTTTCCTTATGTTGAGATCTCCATTTTAGGGGATTTCAATGTTCACCACCAGATTTAGCTTTCATCCTCTTTCACTGACTAACTTTATGAAAAAAACATTCAACTTTGCTATTCTTCATGACCTAGAGCAGCTAGTGCAGTTCCCTACCCGTACAACTGACCGCCTTAGAGACACGCCCAACATTCTTGATTTTTTCCTTGCTTCTAACCCTTCAGCTTACTCTGTTAAACTTTCCTCTCCGTTGGGCTCCTCCGATCACAATCATATTTCAATTACATGTTCTATCATTCGAGTACAACCTCAGGATCTGCTTAAGCGGAGGTGCATCTGGCATTTTAACTTTCTAAGTGCTAGGACTTAAGGCAATACTATTCTGATTTTCCTTGGGAGGATTATTGCTTCCATGTCAGAGATCCTTCTCTTTGTGCCGAGCGCATAACAGAGGTGATTATCTCTGACATGGAGCTATTCATTTTTCATACTTTCTCTAATACTAAAGCTAAGAAGCCCTGGTTTAATTCTGCTTGTTCTCGTGCTGTCAGAGATAGAGAGGCGGCTCACAAACGGTACCGTATTCATCATCTGCTGAAACTCATTCCCTTTATATTTCAGCCCGAAATCATGCCAAATCTATTGTCGAACTTACTAAAAGCTCTTTCATCAATAGAAAATGTCAAGGTCTTTCCAGTTCTAGCTCTTCTCGTGATTTCTGGCATCTAGCCAATAGTATCTCCAACAATTTTACTTTTTCATCTTCATCTTCATCTTCATCAACCAGATGTCTCCACAGCTGTCTCTTTTTTCTCTAAAGCTGAACTCTTCGGTCAAACTTTTGCTATCAACTCTATTTTGGATGAGACTGGGCATATTCCTCCTACTCCTTCACTGTCTGACTACTTCATCCCTAAAATTAAAATTCTTCATTATGACGTTTTCTGTGTCCTCTCTGGCCTTGATCTCGGAATGCTTACGATCCGGACGGAGTTCCTCCTGTGCTTCAGAGCTCGCTCCCTGCCTGGTTAAACTCTTTCGTCTGTGTCTCTCTACTTCTACCTATCCTTCTTGCTGGAAGTTTGCTCACATTCAACCTATCCCTAAAATAGGTGACTGCTCCAATCTTTCAAAATACCGCCCAATAGCTTTGATTTCCTGCCTTTCTAAAGCCTTTGAATCTGTCCTTAACAAGAAGATAAGGAGGCACCTATCAGCTCTCTGATTGCCAGTATGGTTTCCGTAAAGGACGGTCTACTGGTGATCTTGCTTTCCTAACTGAATTTTGATAATTTTCTTTTAAGGACTCCGGTAAAATGTTGCATCTCTATCTATTTTCTACCGCAATTTTCATGCTGACTACTCTTCTGAGCTTGCTAACTGCATGCCTCCACCCCTCCCGCGGCCTCGTTTCACAAGTATTTCTACTTCTTCTCACCCATATTCTGTCCATCTTTTTAATGCAAGAGTTAACCAGTATCTTCACTCTATCTTCCCTTACACTGTTAAACTCTGGAACTCTCTTCCTTTGTCTGTTTTTTCCACCTATCTATGACCTAAGCTCCTTCAAAAGAGGAGTGTCAAAACACCTCTAATGTTAATTAGACCTGCACCCTCTTTCCTCCTACTGTCTTCTTTAGAGAGTATGGCGACAAGCAGGAATCTTTTTAATGTATTTTTGTTTTTCCTTGGCTGGTGCCCTTTTCATATAAAAAAAAAATCCTCTCTGCTAAGTTAGATGACCTAAGACATTACTATTCTGATTTTCCTTGGGATAATTATTGCATCTATGTCAGAGATCCTTCTCTTTTTGCCGAGTGCATAACAAAGGTGATTTTCTCTGGCATGGAGTTATACATAAACTACACCATACTTGACTGGACGCTCGAAATCTGACCTTTTGCAAGTAGGTCCTACGGCAGATTTTTAGAAAAATCAAATAAAATACTTAGAATTAAGATAGGAACCTCAAAAAAAAGCAAACACTTCAGAGTGATGTAAAGAATATGTTTATGAGCAACAAAAACAAATTAGTCAACATACGTCATCGGTGGGCGACAATTATTAAATCCTGAGACACCAATAAAAACACCATATTTGCAATAGTTTCCAGGAATATTGGAATACATAGCCAATGTAGTCCATACTAATATGCAATACCATAGACTACACAATATTTAACTGTTCACTCGAAAATGGGTCTTTCGCAAACCGTTCCTATGGCTATCTTTTTTTTTAATCGAATAAAATACTTACAATCAACTTAGGAACCTCAAATAAAACGCAAACACTTCAGAGTGATGTAAAGAATATGTTTATGAGCAACACAATAAATTATTCAACATACGTCACTGTCTTGCAGGGTGAAAATAACTTGCACGAAATAAAAAACTCTCTCTGCAGTAAGAGCAAATAACTCTCTTTAAGGGAAGCACTGTCACTGTCGCTGTCTTCCACAAAGTTGGTGAAGGGTAATGTAGGCCTTCTTCCCCACCGTCTAGTGTCCCCCTGTCCAGCAGGCGTGTCAACGCATGGAACTTCTCGGGGTCCCAGCCCTCAAAGGTGGGCTGGTACTTTTCCTTGCTATCCCAGAAGAGTTCCTCCTGGCAGCACATAGGGAGGTCAACCAAGGACATCCTGCCCAGGTACCCCGAGAAGTGTCCTGCAGCTGCTGCAAGCAGGTCTTCTGGCGGTTCAGGGTCCAGGTCAGAGAGCTCTCCAATCAACATCTGAACCACCCGAGTGTCCTCCATGACCAGCTGCTCCCTGGCGGTCTGCATCTCCTCTGCCACCTCCTCCAAGGTGTATCGAGAAAAACACACCAGGTTGACACGCCTGACGATGGACGATGGCCTCTCTCAAAGAATTGGCGTACTTGCGTCCAGAGAGACACAAGTCACTGTCTTGCAGGGGTAGAAATATCTTTGATGCACAGAAAAAAAAAACAGTCTGCAGTAGCAGTAAGTATAACTCCCTTGAAGAGAGACACAAATCACTGGCTTGTAAGACGCAGTCATTATCTCCCCCATCACCTATTTTTTCTGCCCCTGGAGCTTTTGCCTTTTCATTCGGTCATGGCTTCTAGTATACCTCACACAATCACCGGTGGCCTGGCGTTTGGAGGTCAACTTGGCGTGAACATCAGAGTTTGTGTCCCTGCACAAGTTGGAGCCAAAACCATTGAAAAGGTTGCCGCCCACGACGGGAAGAATCTTGGTGATTACATTGTGCCCATTACAGCACTGTGCCACCTCAAACTCTGGGAACTTCCTGGCCAAGCCAACAAGGATCTGCAGGAATGTGTCCTTATGGTTGTCACAACCAAAAAACCTGAAATAAAATGTGAATGTTAGCACATTACAAGTGAACAAAAAATTATACAAAAAAAAAAAAAAAAAACATCCGAAAAAAAAAGAATAATTAAGAAGTACAATTAAATTTATAAATTAATATATTAATTCCTATAGTTATATTAACTACTAGTCTGTAGCATCTATTCGTTCGAAGAATGTAAAAAAAAAAAAAAAACTAATGCATGTGTGTAAGCACTCACACAGTAAGATAATGGCATTTAAACATATCAAATATGTATGTATGTATGTATGTACCGATGCTGTTTACCCCATCAAAGGAAAAAAAAATAATGATACTGTAATATAAGCAAACTTGACTTACTTATTCCTCCTCTCCTTGTTGTTGATTAGGGAGTCCCAGACACTCAAGGCGAAGCAAGTAATGTGGCACAAAGTTGGTGAAGCGTAATGTAGGCCTTCTTCTTCACCGTCTAGTGTCCCCCTGTCCAGCAGACGTGTCAACGCATGGAACTTTTCGGGATCCCAGCCCTCAAAGGTGGGCTGGTACTTTTCCTTGCTATCCCAGAAGAGCTTCTCCTGGCAGGGAACACATGGATATGGCAGTGTCAGTGGAAAACGAAATCATGCCCTTGACCACACCAGTTATAACAGAAACAGAGGTCAAATCAGCTATACAAAATCTAAAAAAATAAGAAAGCTCCAGGACCTAACACATGTAAACCAGAATTTTATAAAGCCTTATTATATAAAAAAGTTAATGTATGAAAACAATAACAAGATGCTTAAATAATGTACTGGAAAGTGGAAACATACCACAAGAATGGAGAAGATCACATACCATAATGATACCCAAGAAAGCCAAACCAACAGGAAAGGACCTCCGCCCAATTGCACTAACAAATTACATATATAAAATATTCATGGCTGTGATCTGAAACAAAATTGAAGACCATCTTAGGATAAATTAAGAACAAAAAATAGTACAAGCTGGTTTCACTTCAGGAGCAAGAATAGAAGACAACATCTTTATACTTCAATATTGTGTAGAAATGAGTTACAGGAAAAACAAAACGTTAATTATCACATCTATTGACTTCTCAAAGGCGTTTGATTCAGTGAAGAGAGATAAAATAGTAGAGGCCTTGATTAAATACAAAATACATCCACTAATCATCACTGCATTCGCTAACACCTACCAAGATGACATAACAAAACTCAGCATCACTGAAGACCTAACCACAGAAATGAAGGTAGCAAATGGGATCAGACAGGGCTGTACAGGTTCCACAACTATCTTTAAACTCATCACTTATTTAATTCTTCAAGAAATGGAAAAGAGAAAGGGTTTTACTACTAGAGGCATGAACATCACCTTAAGCTACGGTCACACTAGGTATTGCTAACGCTAGCCTGGCTTCCGTTTTCCCTGGCTTGACCGATACGACTAACAGTCTGGTCACACTCACAAGTAGAACCACTCGCCTTGCGGAATCAGCTGATCATAACAACAACACAAGCCGTTATGGAGGAAGCACTTATCTTCTTCTTCTTCTGTTTATGAACATTTTCCATGAGACTTATAATAGCGTTACAAGAAGCTTGTGATAACATCAAAACACTGATGGAAATAAGCAAGGAATATGGCATGGAAATAAATAAAGAAAAAAAGCCAAATAATCATACACAACGCAGAACACAAACCAGAGAACATTGAGGGAATCCGTGTGACTATCAATATTAGGTATGTAGGTGTTATAATAACAGACAAGAGGGATATATTTAAGGAACAGAAGAATAACATGATTATGAAGGCACAAAGATTGGCAAACCTGACCTACTCAATAATAGCAAAAAGCTGCCACAAAATCATTATAGACAAGACATACTGGAAGAGTGTTTGTCTACCAATTATTAAAGGAAATCCTGAGAAGAATCAAATGTGAATACTTTAACTGGATGAAGACAACCAGAAAATACTTAGACTGCACCAAGTTAACATATAACAACATTGATAAATTGCAAACTATCCTACTTTATTACCCATGTGTGTGTGTGGCGGGGGGTGCCTGGTGGGTGGGATGAGGAGTAGGTAGCTAGATTCGAATTTTGAATTAACGGATTCCATTTGTTTTGAGGTGATCGTGGTCAATCATGGTCTAACTAACTTGGTTAGACCATGACAGTGATATGTATCTATTTGTTAAATTCGCACGGTCATTTTTAAGTACATAACAGTGGTGATGGTAGCCATGATCAAATAATGACCGCTACTAAAGTTTCATCACCCACCGTTCTACGTTCAATTTCTACAGGGAGTTTTATATGAATTTAGTACTGAAATGTTCCTAAAAGTTTATAAATCAGACATTAGATTAACCAAATGTTGCATACTTACTGCTAAAACGAGTCCGGTGTCCAGCTAGTAGCTACAGTAGCACGTCCGCTTGGTTCCACTGGCAGTGGGTGATTGACTCTTGATACTGACCAACGAACGTCTCGCCATCACACAGTCAGCTCAGCTTTCTCAGCTACGCGCCACGAATTGTTGTGAAAAATTCATTCCTAAGCCGATATAACGATAATATGACATTTGATCACAATCAAATCATATTCAGGAATGGTGATTTCACAATATGTGATGTTTTATTTCAAAAATTATTGCGAATTTGCCAGAAATTTCTGCTATAAACAATATGCTTTATACACAACTCCCACACGATTTTCACTCAAACTTGTAATCTTTATGTTAATTTCCTATTTGCAAAAGTTGTAAAATCATTTTTTAGGTTCAACCATGGTTCAGCAATCATAACTGATTGTAAAGATATGAAATACAATGTCCTAAGTAGAATATGAACTGATAAATGAAGTATTATCTGTCATCACTCATAGCAGCGGAATCTATAGGACCTACATGTAATATCGTCTGTCGGCGATTATTGCGAGTGTCCAATCAAGTATGGTGTAGTCTATGAGTTATACATTCCTCATACTTTAATACTAAAGCTAAAAAACCCTGGATTAACTCTTCTTGTTCTCGTGCTGTCAAAGATAGAGAGGTGGCTCACAAAAGGTACCGTAGCAATCCATATGCTGAAGTTCATGCCCTATATACTTATGCTCGTAATCATGCCAAATCTATTTTCCAACTTTCTAAAGTTCTTTCATCAATAGAAAATGTCATAATGTTTCCCATTCTACCTCTTCTCGTGATTTCTGGCATTTAGCCAATAATATCTGCATCAATTTCACTTCTTCATCTTTCATCTTTACTTCAATCAGATGGCTCCACAGTTGTCTCTTCTTTCTCTAAGGCTGAACTCTTACCTCAAACCCTTGCTACAAACTCAGCTTGGATGATACTGGGCATATTCTTCCTACTCCTCCACTCTCTGACTATTTCATCCCTAGAATTAAAATTCTTCCTTATGACATTTTTCATGCTCTCTCTGACCTTGATTCTCAGAAGACTTACGGTCCGGATGGAGTCCCTCTTGATGTTCTCAAAAACTGTGCTTCCGAGCTCGCTCACTGCCTGGTCAAACTCTTTCGTCTGTGTCTCTCTACTTCTACCCATCCTTCTTGCTAAAAGTTTGCTCACATTCAATCCTTCAAACTACCGCCCAATAGCTTTGATTTCCTGCCTTCCTAAAGCCTTTGAGTCTGTCCTTAATAAGAAGATAATGAGGCATCTATCAGCTCACAATCTACTCTCTGAAAGGCCGGTCTATTGGTGATCCTGCTTTCCTAACTGAATCTTGGTCATTCTCTTTTAAGGACTTCGGTGAAAAATTTGCCGTCGGCCTTGACATATTGAAAGCCTTCGATATAGTCTGGCATAAATATTTAATTTCTAAACTACCCTTTACCCTTCTACCGATTCTACCCTTCTCTCTGTATCTCAATCACCAGATTCCTTTCAGAACGTTTTATTGCTGCTGTAGTGGACAATCACTGTTCTTCCCCTAAAACTATCAACAATAATGGTCCTCAGGATTCTGTCCTCTCACTCACTCTCTTTCTATTATTTATCAATGATCTCCTATTTCTGACTCAATGCCCTATACATTCCTATGATCATGACACCACCTTGCATTTTTCAACGTCGTACAACAGAGGTCTAACTCAACAAGAATTAAATAATTCAAGGCGAGATGTTATAGGACGCCTAACCTCTGATCTCTCACTACTTTCTGATTGGGGAATATCAAATCTGGTTCTGTTCAAAAACTCAATTTCTACAACTATCATCCTCTCTTCTTCAATGTCCCTCAACTGCCTCTCTCCTCCACATCAAGCACACTTGGTCTATCCTTTGCTAAAAAAAATTAATTGGCAATTTCATCTCTATTCCTGCTAAATCAGCTTCCAAGAAGTTAGGTGTCCTATGGCATTTGCATCCATCATTCTCTCCCTCCCAGCTGCTTGCTCTGTACAGGGGCCTTATTCGCCCATGTGTTCTCATGTCTGAGGAGATTCAACTCACACAGTTTTACTAAACTGGGTGGAGTTTAAAACTTTTTGTCATATCAAGTGAAGATACTGGTTAATTTTTGCAAGAGGAAGATGGACAGAATAGGGATGAGAAGTAGAAAACCTTGTATAGCGAGGTCTCGGGAAGGATGGAGGCATGCAGTTAGCAACTTCATAAGAGCAGTCAGCATGAAAATAGCGGTAGAAAAAACATAAAGATGCAACATTGCGTCGGTGACTTAAGGAATCAAGACAGTTAGCTAGAAGAGGATTCTAGCTAACTGTCTTGATTCCTTAAGTCACCGACGCAATGTTGCATCTTTATGTTTTTTCTACCGCTATTTTCATGCTGACTGCTCTTATGAAGTTGCTAACTGCATGCCTCCATCCTTCCCGAGACCTCGCTACACAAGGTTTTCTACTTCTCATCCCTATTCTGTCCATCTTCCTCTTGCAAAAATTAACCAGTATCTTCACTTTTTATCCCATACACTGGTAAACTCTGGAATTCTCTTCCTTTGTCTGTTTTTCAACTTTCTCATGACTTGAATTCTTTCAAAAGAAAAGTGTCAAGACACCTCTAATGTTAAAATGGATCTCCACCCCCTGCTTCTATTTCTCTTACTGTCCTCTTTACAGGGTTTGGCGATAAGCGGGATTATTTTACTTATTATTGTTGTCCCTTAGCTAGTACCATTTTAATGAAAAAAATTCTATTTAGACTTTCAGAGAGCGTTCGATAAAGCGCCTCACAAATGTCTGTTAAGTAAAGTTAAAGCTCACGGTATGATAAAAAAAAAAAATATCCCCTAGTAAGTGGACAGAAGACTGGTTATCGGAACGTAAACATCGAGTGTAATTAGCGGAAATACGTCAGAGTGATTAAAAGTACAAAAAAATAAAAAGTGCCGTTTCTCAGGGCTCTGTATTGGGACCAATACATTTTATTCTTTTCATAGTTTACATTAATGATATTGACGAAGGTATCACATGCAAATTTTAGAAATTTGCAGACCACACAAAAAATACTAATAAGGTTAACTTAGAAACTAATGCAAACCGATATGAATGCTATAGTCGAATAGTTCAAAATATGGCAAATAACTTTAATTTAGAAAAATGTCACATACCCTACGTTGGAATTAAATAACTCCAAAAAAAATTATTCCCAATACGTTCAACTCAAAAACGTAGTTAAAGAAACAGACCTTGGTGCAATAGTCTCAACTGACCTTAAACCTAAACTTCAATGCACCGAGGTAGTAAGAACTGCTAATAAATTAGTCAGCTTTACTGGAAGAGCTTTCGAATTCAAATAAGAAAAAAATCATACTAACCCTGTATAACTCGCTTGTGCGTCCTCACCTAAGGTACTGCGTACAGTTCTGATCATCTTACTACAGTAAAAATATTAATGAATTAGATAGAATTCAACGTAGAATAGCCAAACTGATTCCAGGACTACGCAAAAAAACATATGACGAACGTCTTAAAGAACTTAATCTACGGAAGGCAGACTGAAAGGAGACCTAATAGTATCCAACATTTTCAAAGGATTCACAAATTTAAAGCTGGATGACTACTTTACTCTCGACCTTTCAAGCATCACCCGTAACAATGGCTTCACAATAATTGGCAAACGCTTTTTTACTAACGAAGCCAAGTACTGTTTCTTCAATCGATATATGGAATGTACTGCCCTCAAACGTTGTCAACTCGAGCACAATAGAAACTTTCCAAAATCGTCTCGACAAATATCTTGGACGTAATCCCCGGCTGGCAATGTTCGTTTCAGAATAACTTAGTCGTTTATGTAGCCAGGAGGCTTCCGATCGTAGTACTGTTATCATATCACCAGCTGGTTCACAACTACATACCACCCTCCCTACACGACACAGTAAGCCCAGAGTGAACAGTCACCACTACTACTCAAGACCTGTGACGGGCTGAGAACAGATAAATGCTCTGATAGTTTGTGACCATCTTCGGGATTTAAACTACTAGGGGTCACTGCTACAGGGATGATTTTAGTGTACTGCGTCCTGTAGAGTAAAGTACACTGCTACAATGGATTGTAGGAGCTGGTGCCTGATTGACTGCTTCCTTTCTAACAAGCACCAGGCAAGTCTACCACACCACCCTAAGTCTTCCTCACTGTGTCTATACCTACACTACAATATATTATGCAAACACGCAAGATAGCCCTAAGTTAAGTTACTACTC
>JAXIVD010002375.1:59945-61442 GCA_036785275.1 Cancer borealis | reverse complement strand
GGACGAACTGGGGGATTGGGTGGGGGAACTCAGGTGCCACGGGCAGCAGGTTAGACTCGGGCTGGAAACCATTCGCATCAGCGACGTACTTGACCTCAACGGGGGTGCCGTCAGGGGCGGTGTAGCTGTGGGTGCAAAGTGTGTATTAGACAAGGCCTACAACACGCCTCCCGCCAAACTGTCAAGAAACAGACAACATTCACTACTGCCAGCCGAGTGGTACTCACGAGAACACTCCACTGGAGACCACGGCGCCCTTGGGACCGTCGGGGCTGCCATGCTCGGACACAGAGATGCCGTTGCTGGTCTTCATGTCCAGGTTGTACCTGCCGTCGTCCTCAATGACGAAGTCGTGTTGCAGGATCTCTGCTTCTTCACTGGATCCATAGGAACCATAAGGCCTGTCGGGGGCGGCGAGAGCCACAGCGGCAAGGGCGGCGATGATTACCTGTGTGATAGACTGTGTGTTAATTTACGTTGGATGCGTCTGACATGATGTCGTTATAGGAAAAAATATAATTTCTTAATGACGTGAATACTGTTGTAAAATCAGATGGTTGTAGTTGTATCACAGAACACTTCATTATCGATGCAATGGAACAGCCTGCACCGCTGTATGCACACAGTGTTCATGTGTTTCCTCACTTGACTTACGAATTTCATGTTGCTTGATGGAGCTTGTGATACCCAGAGTGTTTCGCTGCAGCCTATATAGGAGTAACAGCCGAGGTAAATGGTAGTTGCCAGGTACTGATTTGGTGGAGGCAGACTGATCCTGTTTGTCCACTCGCGCGAGTCTTCATAGGCGCGTCATTAAACGACCTTACTTCATCTTTAGTTTGTTTTTGTTTCATGAGGCAACACCAGACAGCCTTGGGTCAATCTCTGCAGCTATTGAGAAAGAGGTCAAGATCATGGACTTCATAATTTCCTCTGTGACAACGATTCTATTTAAGAGAAGAGATTGATGTAAAATCGTATGTATGTGTGTGTTTGCTTGTGTGTGTGTGTGTTTGTTTGTGCGATTCTGAGGCCACTGTATACCAAAAGTGCTAAGTAGAGTAAAGTAGAATACTAAACAGGGTGGAGGCTGAAGCTTTTTGTCTCATCAACTCGCCTCCTCCAACTGACTGTCTTGATTCTTTAAGTCACCGATGCAATGTTGCATCTTTATCTCTTATCTACCGCTATGTTCATGCTGACTACTCTTCTGAACTTACTAACTGCATGCCTCCATCCCTCCTGTGGCCTCGCTGCACAAGGCCTTCTACTTTTTCTCATCCCCATTCTGTCCCTTTTTCTAATGCAAGAGTTAAGCAGTATCTTCACTCTTTCATCCCTCACACTGGTAAATTCTGAAACTCTTTTTCCTTGTCTGCTTTTCTAACTGCCTATGACTTAGACTTTCAAAAGAGGAGTATCAAGACACCTCGCAGAATATCTTGAACCTCCACCCCTTGCCTCTATTTCTCTTACCGTTTACTGTTCAGGGTCTGG
>JAXIVD010002375.1:52445-54945 GCA_036785275.1 Cancer borealis | reverse complement strand
CAGCGACGTACTTGACCTCAACGGGGGTGCCGTCAGGGGCGGTGTAGCTGTGGGTGCAAAGTGTGTATTAGACAAGGCCTACAACACGCCTCCCGCCAAACTGTCAAGAAACAGACAACATTCACTACTGCCAGCCGAGTGGTACTCACGAGAACACTCCACTGGAGACCACGGCGCCCTTAGGACCGTCGGGGCTGCCATGCTCGGACACAGAGATGCCGTTGCTGGTCTTCATGTCCAGGTTGTACCTGCCGTCGTCCTCAATGACGAAGTCGTGTTGCAGGATCTCTGCTTCTTCACTGGATCCATAGGAGCCATAAGGCCTGTCGGGGGCGGCGAGAGCCACAGCGGCAAGGGCGGCGATGATTACCTGTGTGATAGACTGTGTGTTAATTTACGTTGGATGCGTCTGACATGATGTCGTTATAGGAAAAAATAAAATTTCTTAATGACGTGAATACTGTTGTAAAATCAGATGGTTGTAGTTGTATCACAGAACACTTCATTATCGATGCAATGGAACAGCCTGCACCGCTGTATGCACACAGTGTTCATGTGTTTCCTCACTTGACTTACGAATTTCATGTTGCTTGATGGAGCTTGTGATACCCAGAGTGTTTCGCTGCAGCCTATATAGGAGTAACAGCCGAGGTAAATGGTAGTTGCCAGGTACTGATTTGGTGGAGGCAGACTGATCCTGTTTGTCCACTCGCGCGAGTCTTCATAGGCGCGTCATTAAACGACCTTACTTCATCATTAGTTTGTTTTTGTTTCATGAGGCAACACCAGACAGCCTTGGGTCAATCTCTGCAGCTATTGAGAAAGAGGTCAAGATCATGGACTTCATAATTTCCTCTGTGACAACGATTCTATTTAAGAGAAGAGATTGATGTAAAATCGTATGTATGTGTGTGTTTGCTTGTGTGTGTGTGTGTTTGTTTGTGTGATTCTGAGGCCACTGTATACCAAAAGTGCTAAGTAGAGTAAAGCAGAATACTAAACAGGGTGGAGGCTGAAGCTTTTTGTCTCATCAACTCGCCTCCTCCAACTGACTGTCTTGATTCTTTAAGTCACCGATGCAATGTTGCATCTTTATCTCTTATCTACCGCTATGTTCATGCTGACTACTCTTCTGAACTTACTAACTGCATGCCTCCATCCCTCCTGTGGCCTCGCTGCACAAGGCCTTCTACTTTTTCTCATCCCCATTCTGTCCCTCTTTCTAATGCAAGAGTTAAGCAGTATCTTCACTCTTTCATCCCTCACATTGGTAAATTCTGAAACTCTTTTTCCTTGTCTGTTTTTCTAACTGCCTATGACTTAGACTTTCAAAAGAGGAGTATCAAGACACCTCGCAGAATATCTTGAACCTCCACCCCTTGCCTCTATTTCTCTTACCGTTTACTGTTCAGGGTCTGGCAACTAGCGGAATTTTTTTAGCCTATTTTCGTTTGCCTTGGGCCACATCATTTTAATGTGAAAAATAAATAGATATAAGAAAAAATATAAAGTTCCTTAACCCAAAAGTCAAAGTGTCTATTATCATTTGGCAATAAAGGAGAGGCTTGTGTGACGCCTTATGGACACGAGGAAAGCTTTCATTATATGGAGTTGAGAGTACGAAGGTGTGTTACAGAGCCACTAGGAGGAAGAGATGTGTCAGGCAGCTGTGATGGGAAGTACAGGAGTATATGGATGTGCAGTTGACAGGAGTAAATACACTTTTACCTGATGCGTCATGGAGAGATTGATAGGTAGATAGATAGATCGAGATAAAGAGAGAGAGAAAGAATGTTCAAACATAAGCAGATAGAAAGAGAGTAAACAAACAGACAAACAGACGTATGAGCGGCGAAAAAGGGTGGCAGACATAGTTAGACAGAAAAGAAACAAATAAACAGACAAGCATAATGATTGACAGTCACCCAGACAAACAGACATACAAAATGATCAGCAGCCAAAGAGAGACACGACAGACGTGGATTATCACTGAGCAGATTATTTTTCTTCATATGTGCAGCCGCGCAAGTTTCCAGTTATGTAGGTTCAAAACACTGTCTGAAGTGCCGTGTAGGTGAAGAAAAACTGTAGAAGAGTAAGGGAAGTTGTAAAGTGTGAATTTAAGCTGACATGTTGAACACAGGATAATATTCATCTCCTATGATTGCATTACAACAATGATTGTGAAGCCATTGTGTTGACATAATAGTGTTGGCATGATTATGTTATGGCATCCTATGTGTTACAACGTTAATTTGGTTACTTCTGATGTGTTGCAGCAGCCTCTAGTGTTACGCAGTGTTAGAGATAACGTATCATCTGTTGTGCAAGAGAAGTGTTGCAGCGTGTAGTGTGTGGCAGAATTAGTGGTAATGCAGTAATATCAGTGCATTGTGTGTATTAGTGTGTTAACAATAATGCATCTGGTGTATTGAGGTGCTAGTGTTTATGCATCTAGTGTGTTAGTGTTGTACTAAGTATGCTACTAAAACACTCATTG
>JAXIVD010002375.1:34945-39945 GCA_036785275.1 Cancer borealis | reverse complement strand
AACAAAAGTATCAACAATGCACATCCTTTAGAAGTAACCTCAGATTATTCATTTATTTTGAGATAGTTTTTCAGTTTTTTTATGTTTTGCTATTGTCTTATATAGATTGATAGATATATTGATAGATAGATAGACGGATAGATAAATAGTTAGCTTATTAGTTGAATATATAGATTGATATCAATAGATAGATAGTTAGATAGATAGATAAATAGATAGATAGACAAACAAATTGATTGTTATGTCATATATAACAGAAATAGAGCAATATTGCCGTGGAAGCCAACCATTTATCGACAGGAGGTGATAGCATTGAACACTACTATGTCCCAAACAATCCTCTGAGGTGGTCTGACTAACCCACATGACCTTATCCTTACTTTATTTTACCTTAACTTACCCTTACCTTACCTTACCTTACCTTACCTTACCTTACCTTACCTTACCTTACCTTACCTTACCTTACCTTACCTTGCCTTACCTTACCTTACATTACCTTACCTTACCTTACCTTACCCTTACCTTATCCTTCCTTACCTTACCCTACCTTACCTTACCTTACCTTACCTTACCTTACCTTACCTTACCTTACCTTACCTTATCTTACCTGACCTTACCTTACTGTTCGTTCTATAAAAGCCTCCATGGGGAGTCTTGAGGGAGTAATATTGTATTGATATGGTTAGCATTGTCTGCTCAGCGTCACAGGTCAATAATTATTTCCCACCACACACTGGAGAGTAAATCAAGGTAGAGATTGACACTAAAAAATCACATCTTAAGAACAGTCTCCACAGTCCTCCCTAATGTGGTGAAATTGTTGATTGTGTTGAAGAATCAGAATGTTGTTTAAGGCGGATTATTTTCAAGGAAAGCAATGTTAGGTTTCCTTAAGAAGTAAACTAATAGTAAACATGATATTATTGTGTATTACTGTTATAGGAAGAGTCTCCTTTGTTCTTCTTTTTATTTCTTCTTTTCTTTCTATTTTTTTTCGTCTTCTTCTTCTCCTCCTTTGGCGTCAGCTGGTCCTTATCCCATCTTCTTACTTTGACCAAATAAGGGAAGATGCTTGAAACGCATGGAAGGTGCTGTTGTAGTGTGGGGAGCCTTGATGTGTATGTATTTATGTATGTATGTATGTATGTATATGTGTATGTATGTATGTGTGTATGCAGGCTGGCGAGGGCACTAAGATAGAGGCATGTGTGTTACAGGTCATGTGGACACGGCGTGAAAGTGATCATCGTCTTGTGTGTTGTTTTGGCGACATTGTTGGACGTTGTGACCAAAGTGTTAGTGCATCTGGTGTATTCTAGTGTTCCATGTGTTATTACTGCCCCCCTTCGTGTCTTCATTTCCTCCATTTAACACACACACACACACACACACACACACACACACACACACACACACACACACACACACACACACACACACACACACACACACACACACTCACACACACACACACATAGATATGTATATATATATATATATATATATATATATATATATATATATATATATATATATACATATATATATATATATATATATATATATATATATATATATATATATATATATATTATAGGCTACACACCTTCCTTCCTTGTTTTCTGTATTCCTTTTTTTTCCTTACTTTCCTGACCCACGCCTCCCATGTTGATCAGTCATTGGCATTCCTTCCCTGGTGATGCCATCGAAATACCGTCTGGTCCATTTACCTGTGTCATCTTTCAATTACTTACGTATAACTTTAATGTTATTTGACTAACACGGCTAAAATGTGCACACATTAGAGCTAGGTAATAATAAAAGGTTATGATAGAATTTTTTTTTTAATTATGTAAGTTCAACTCTTAATTATAGGTTTTTATGTGATCAGAGAAATATTCAATAACTTTATTCAGTCTCTATATTCCTAACTAACTTTTTTGTTTCATTCGCACTGCTATTTTCTTTTGGAAACCTCTTCTAATCCTGGCTGTGATTTCAGTTTTGGAGAAATAACAATGGAAATGAGACAGATGCAGTTTGTTTGGAATATATAGAAAAACTAAATCAACTTGTCGAATATTCTGGTGATCACATGAAAACCTACATTTGAAAAAGAAAGTAACGAGGCTCTATTTTAATCTTAATTCTTTTTTATTCTTCATAATCACCTTTAACGTGTGAAAGACTTACCCGAATTAATCAAATGTTATTGAAGTTATAAGTAATTGCAATGTGGCGGAGGTTAATGAGCCAACCGCTAGTAAAGCAGTGTAATGTTTAAAATAATCATTATTTAAGCTTCACATCAGAGCAGATGTGAATATGAAGAAATATTAAATTCGGGCGACCATGAACTGCATATCCAACAAGTGCAGCAGTCAAGCCTCCCTGAGACCCATGGCACTAGGCAGCCACTCACTGGTCGGTCCAGATTTCAGCATTAGTTGTTGCCCGACCTTGACCGCTTGACGAGACACACCAAGGCAGTAATTTTTACCCGCTCCCTCTCCTTTTCTTCCTTGCTCTCCACCGTCATACTTGCCGTTAGGATGTTGCCCAACGCGATGGAATGAAGCCTCCGATCCGTCCCGCGTTATTATTGAGATTAAAGGCGAGACGAAGTGGAATGTGAAAAGAAATAGTGAAGGGAGGTGAGTATAAGTGTCAGTGAGTGGGTGGGGTGTGTCTGAAGGTCCCTGTACGTGTGTGGGTGAGTGTAGAGAAAGTTGTGTGGGTGCTTGTCTGTGTGTGGGTGCAGATGTGGATGTGGACTTGGAAGTGGAATCTTGATCTTGGGGGACGGGGAACCACTGAAATTTGAGGTCAGGGGAGAGATTCGACCACTTTCCAGCAACACAAAGTCATGGCGGTGTTCAAGTTACCACAGTTACCTCCTGCCCGCTATGCATGTTACCCCAAGTTATTTTTACCACTCAATCAGTCTTGGATGAATCACAAACACCAGAGTAAACAGAGCACCCAGTACAGTCATTGCGTTCTTTAAATGTCCTCAGTTACCTCTCCAACCCATACATGTTACCCTGAGTTTTCTTTATCAGTCAGTCAGTTCTGGAAGGGTGAATAAACAGCTGAGTTAACAGACCACGAGCACTGACTGCCTCGCCCAGTACTCAGGTAGTGATGCGTGGGATAGCGGCTTGAGTGAGGTCAGCGGCGTTTACCGTTTATCACCACGATACCTTGAAAGTAACATTCGTCATTCAGCCAAAAAGGAATACAAACAGTCTTCCTCGACTCGGTTATGACCAATGTGGGTGATCTTTCTGTGGGTCTGGTGAGGCGGTAAATCTGAAAGGTAACGAGAGGTCTTAGAGCTTGGACCATCACCATCACCGTCATCATCATCATCACCTTCATCTTCATCACTGTTATTACTCCTATCACTACCATCGTCATTATACACTAGACCATCATCTCGACCACCATGACATGCGAGACGTGCCTTTCCCCTTTGAGCCAGCGAGAAGCGACCACCAGTAAACGCTGCAGTTACCTCTCCCCTCTCTTGTGCAAAAGTCAATCACTGATGAAGAACTGATAGGGAGTCTGACACGTTCCTACTTTAAATTTAACTGTGCTACTCTTGCAACCTAGCCTCATTGTTTACCCTCCTCCCTACCATCCCCTTCATAAGACCCTGCCCTACTCTGCCCTGCCCTGCCCTGCTCTGCCCTAAACTACCCTGCCCCTACCATGCCCTAATCTGTCATGCCTTGCTCTGCCCTGCCTTGCCTTGCCCTGCTTTGCCCTAAACTACCCTGCCCCAACCATACCCTAATCTGTCATGTCCTGCCCTGCCCTGCCTTGCCTTGCCCTGCCTTGTCCTGCCATATCCTGCCCCGCTCTGCCCTGCCCTGCCCTGCCCTGCTCTGCCCTGCCCTGCTCTGCCCTGCCCTGCTCTGCCCTGCCCTGCCCTGAACTACCCTGCCCCTACCATGCCCTACTCTGTCATGTCCTGCCCTGCCCTGCCCTGCCCTGCCCTGCCCTGCCATACCCTACCCTGCCCTGCCCTGCCCTGCCCTGCCCTGCCCTGCCATGTCCTGCCCTGCCCTGCCCTGCCCTGCCCTGCCCTGCCCTGCCCTGCTCTGCCCTGCCCTGCCCCTACCATGCCCTACTCTGCCATGCCCTGCCCTGCCCTTCCCTGCCCTGCCCTGCCCTGCCCTGCCCTGCCCTGCCCTGCCCTGCCCTGCCCTGCCCTGCCCTGCCCTGCCCTACCCTGCCCTACCCTGCCCTGAACTACCCTGCCCCTACCATGCCCTACTCTGTCATGTCCTGTCCTGCCCTGTCCTGCCCTGCCCTGGCCTGCCCTACCCTGCCCCTACCATGCCCTACTCTGCCATGCCCTGCCCTGCCCTGCCCTGCCCCGCCATGCCCTTCGCCTATCACTACTGGATCCTATTCTGCCCTAATAACTCAAACTCCATCATTGACCTCCTCCTTCCACTCCAAATAAATTCGTCTTATTGCCAATGTATACAAGTATCTCGTCTGGGCAGGTAGTTTCTTTTTCTTTTTCTTTTATTTTCTTTTCTTTTTCTTACATTTAATTTTGCTTTATGGGTGCAACTATATATTTAGTTGTATGTGTGTGTGTGTGTGTGTGTGTGTGTGTGTGTGTGTGTGTGTGTGTGTGTGTGTGTGTGTGTGTGTGTGTGTGTATGTGTGTGTGTGTGTGTGTGAGAGCCTTTATTTCCGCTCTTTCTCTCTCTCTCTCTCTCTCTCTCTCTCTCTCTCTCTCTCTCTCTCTCTCTCTCTCTCGCTCTCGCTCTCGCTCTCGCTCTCTCTCTCTCTCTCTCTCTCTCTCTCTCTCTCTCTCTCTCTCTCTCTCTCTCTCTCTCTCTCTCTCTCTCTCTCTCTCTCTCTCCTTCTTAAGTAACTTTTACCTAAATAGAAAATATAACATGTTCTCGATCGCCTGAAGTTTGGATGAAAGTGACAGCCTAGATAATGGAGGCGCCCTTGGAGGAGGTGGAGAG
>JAXIVD010002375.1:30000-34745 GCA_036785275.1 Cancer borealis | reverse complement strand
AATCAGAATGTTGTTTAAGGCGGATTATTTTCAAGGAAAGCAATGTTAGGTTTCCTTAAGAAGTAAACTAATAGTAAACATGATATTATTGTGTATTACTGTTATAGGAAGAGTCTCCTTTGTTCTTCTTTTTATTTCTTCTTTTCTTTCTATTTTTTTTCGTCTTCTTCTTCTCCTCCTTTGGCGTCAGCTGGTCCTTATCCCATCTTCTTACTTTGACCAAATAAGGGAAGATGCTTGAAACGCATGGAAGGTGCTGTTGTAGTGTGGGGAGCCTTGATGTGTATGTATTTATGTATGTATGTATGTATGTATATGTGTATGTATGTATGTGTGTATGCAGGCTGGCGAGGGCACTAAGATAGAGGCATGTGTGTTACAGGTCATGTGGACACGGCGTGAAAGTGATCATCGTCTTGTGTGTTGTTTTGGCGACATTGTTGGACGTTGTGACCAAAGTGTTAGTGCATCTGGTGTATTCTAGTGTTCCATGTGTTATTACTGCCCCCCTTCGTGTCTTCATTTCCTCCATTTAACACACACACACACACACACACACACACACACACACACACACACACACACACACACACACACACACACACACACACACACACACACACACACACACTCACACACACACACACATAGATATGTATATATATATATATATATATATATATATATATATATATATATATATATATATATATATATATATATATATATATATATATATATATATATATATATATATATATATATATATTATAGGCTACACACCTTCCTTCCTTGTTTTCTGTATTCCTTTTTTTTCCTTACTTTCCTGACCCACGCCTCCCATGTTGATCAGTCATTGGCATTCCTTCCCTGGTGATGCCATCGAAATACCGTCTGGTCCATTTACCTGTGTCATCTTTCAATTACTTACGTATAACTTTAATGTTATTTGACTAACACGGCTAAAATTTGCACACATTAGAGCTAGGTAATAATAAAAGGTTATGATAGAATTTTTTTTTTAATTATGTAAGTTCAACTTTTAATTATAGGTTTTTATGTGATCAGAGAAATATTCAATAACTTTATTCAGTCTCTATATTCCTAACTAACTTTTTTGTTTCATTCGCACTGCTATTTTCTTTTGGAAACCTCTTCTAATCCTGGCTGTGATTTCAGTTTTGGATAAATAACAATGGAAATGAGACAGATGCAGTTTGTTTGGAATATATAGAAAAACTAAATCAACTTGTTGAATATTCTGGTGATCACATGAAAACCTACATTTGAAAAAGAAAGTAACGAGGCTCTATTTTAATCTTAATTCTTTTTTATTCTTCATAATCACCTTTAACGTGTGAAAGACTTACCCGAATTAATCAAATGTTATTGAAGTTATAAGTAATTGCAATGTGGCGGAGGTTAATGAGCCAACCGCTAGTAAAGCAGTGTAATGTTTAAAATAATCATTATTTAAGCTTCACATCAGAGCAGATGTGAATATGAAGAAATATTAAATTCGGGCGACCATGAACTGCATATCCAACAAGTGCAGCAGTCAAGCCTCCCTGAGACCCATGGCACTAGGCAGCCACTCACTGGTCGGTCCAGATTTCAGCATTAGTTGTTGCCCGACCTTGACCGCTTGACGAGACACACCAAGGCAGTAATTTTTACCCGCTCCCTCTCCTTTTCTTCCTTGCTCTCCACCGTCATACTTGCCGTTAGGATGTTGCCCAACGCGATGGAATGAAGCCTCCGATCCGTCCCGCGTTATTATTGAGATTAAAGGCGAGACGAAGTGGAATGTGAAAAGAAATAGTGAAGGGAGGTGAGTATAAGTGTCAGTGAGTGGGTGGGGTGTGTCTGAAGGTGCCTGTACGTGTGTGGGTGAGTGTAGAGAAAGTTGTGTGGGTGCTTGTCTGTGTGTGGGTGCAGATGTGGATGTGGACTTGGAAGTGGAATCTTGATCTTGGGGGACGGGGAACCACTGAAATTTGAGGTCAGGGGAGAGATTCGACCACTTTCCAGCAACACAAGGTCATGGCGGTGTTCAAGTTACCACAGTTACCTCCTGCCCGCTATGCATGTTACCCCAAGTTATTTTTACCACTCAATCAGTCTTGGATACAGTCATGAGTACAGTCATTGCGTTCTTTAAATGTCCTCAGTTACCTCTCCAACCCATACATGTTACCCTGAGTTTTCTTTATCAGTCAGTCAGTTCTGGAAGGGTGAATAAACAGCTGAGTTAACAGACCACGAGCACTGACTGCCTCGCCCAGTACTCAGGTAGTGATGCGTGGGATAGCGGCTTGAGTGAGGTCAGCGGCGTTTACCGTTTATCACCACGATACCTTGAAAGTAACATTCGTCATTCAGCCAAAAAGGAATACAAACAGTCTTCCTCGACTCGGTTATGACCAATGTGGGTGATCTTTCTGTGGGTCTGGTGAGGCGGTAAATCTGAAAGGTAACGAGAGGTCTTAGAGCTTGGACCATCACCATCACCGTCATCATCATCATCACCTTCATCTTCATCACTGTTATTACTCCTATCACTACCATCGTCATTATACACTAGGACCATCATCTCGACCACCATGACATGCGAGACGTGCCTTTCCCCTTTGAGCCAGCGAGAAGCGACCACCAGTAAACGCTGCAGTTACCTCTCCCCTCTCTTGTGCAAAAGTCAATCACTGATGAAGAACTGATAGGGAGTCTGACACGTTCCTACTTTAAATTTAACTGTGCTACTCTTGCAACCTAGCCTCATTGTCTACCCTCCTCCCTACCATCCCCTTCATAAGACCCTGCCCTACCCTGCCCTGCCCTGCCCTGCTCTGCCCTAAACTACCCTGCCCCTACCATGCCCTAATCTGTCATGCCTTGCTCTGCCCTGCCTTGCCTTGCCCTGCTTTGCCCTAAACTACCCTGCCCCTCTGCCCCTACCATACCCTAATCTGTCATGTCCTGCCCTGCCCTGCCTTGCCTTGCCCTGCCTTGTCCTGCCATATCCTGCCCCGCTCTGCCCTGCTCTGCCCTGCCCTGCTCTGCCCTGCCCTGCCCTGAACTACCCTGCCCCTACCATGCCCTACTCTGTCATGTCCTGCCCTGCCCTGCCCTGCCCTGCCCTGCCCTGCCCTGCCCTGCCCTGCCATACCCTACCCTGCCCTGCCCTGCCCTGCCCTGCCCTGCCCTGCCCTGCCCTGCCCTGCCCTGCTCTGCCCTGCCCTGCCCCTACCATGCCCTACTCTGCCATGCCCTGCCCTGCCCTTCCCTGCCCTGCCCTGCCCTGCCCTGCCCTGCCCTGCCCTGCCCTGCCCTGCCCTGCCCTGCCCTGCCCTGAACTACCCTGCCCCTACCATGCCCTACTCTGTCATGTCCTGTCCTGCCCTGTCCTGCCCTGCCCTGGCCTGCCCTACCCTGCCCCTACCATGCCCTACTCTGCCATGCCCTGCCCTGCCCTGCCCTGCCCCGCCCTGCCCTTCGCCTATCACTACTGGATCCTATTCTGCCCTAATAACTCAAACTCCATCATTGACCTCCTCCTTCCACTCCAAATAAATTCGTCTTATTGCCAATGTATACAAGTATCTCGTCTGGGCAGGTAGTTTCTTTTTCTTTTTCTTTTATTTTCTTTTTTTTTTCTTACATTTAATTTTGCTTTATGGGTGCAACTATATATTTAGTTGTATGTGTGTGTGTGTGTGTGTGTGTGTGTTGTGTGTGTGTGTGTGTGTGTGTGTGTGTGTGAGAGCCTTTATTTCCGCTCTCTCTCTCTCTCTCTCTCTCTCTCTCTCTCTCTCTCTCTCTCTCTCCTCTCGCTCTCGCTCTCGCTCTCGCTCTCGCTCTCTCTCTCTCTCTCTCTCTCTCTCTCTCTCTCTCTCTCTCTCTCTCTCTCTCTCTCTCTCTCTCTCTCTCTCTCTCTCTCTCTCTCTCTCTCTCTCTCTCTCTCTCTCCTTCTCTCTCTCTCTCTCTCTCTCTCTCTCTCTCTCTATCTCTCTCTCTCTCTCTCTCTCTCTCTCTCTCTCTCTCTCTCTCTCTCTCTCTCTCTCTCTCTCTCTCTCTCTCTCTCTCTCCTTCTTAAGTAACTTTTACCTAAATAGAAAATATAACATGTTCTCGATCGCCTGAAGTTTGGATGAAAGTGACAGCCTAGATAATGGAGGCGCCCTTGGAGGAGGTGGAGAGAGAGAGGAGGAGGAGGAGGAAGAGGTGCAAGTTTTGGATTTATATATTTTTCATTTATGTGTGTGTTTCTAAATGTTTGTTTTTTTCGTACATATTTTTTTTCATTTTCTCGTTTGAGCGAAAGGTTATGTTTTCACTTTGTTGTCTTGTCAGTTTGTTTGTTTGTTATGTTATGTTTGTAAGTTATCAACTTCCTTACATCACCATGCATCACAACCTCATCAAACTTCATCAATATTACCACTTATCCTAATTCCAAGTCCATTACATTTTGAAAGGTCAAATGTTAGGGTCAAGGAAAATTAAACTGTCATTCATATTCCTATTGGAAATTATGTTATCTTGAGCGCCACCTTGTGCTTGACCAATACGGATATGGGCAGCCAATCAACAGAATTTTCAAAAGCTCACAACTCCGTCAAAATATATCACAACTTCGTAAAACTTCACCAATATGATTCCCTATCCAAAGTATCCACTCCGTTAATCGTGTTCAAATGTTAATGTCAAAAGTCAAGATCAGGAAAAATTCACAAATATCAGCGGCG
>JAXIVD010002375.1:17500-25000 GCA_036785275.1 Cancer borealis | reverse complement strand
CGACTAATCCAAGTACCTGATGACCCAATGTTAGTAAGCAGAATTGTCTTTGTGGTCTTACTGTAGTACAACCTCGAGAACACCACCCTGTCACTGGTCGCTGTGGGGATGCCTCTCTGCCCTTTGCTGGGACGAGAAGGCAACTCGACAAACATTATCTCGTGCGTCCATTAGGCAGAGATTACATTAACATTTATCCACTGTCGAGAGAGAAGCCTTTATCACTGGAGTATGTTACCAGCACTGAAAAGAAGCTGTTTTTTTATTAGTGATTCTGCATAGCTAACAATGTGACTATGCCATCCTACTAAGGACTTTTTATGTCTACAAGTACTCATCTGTGGATATTAATTTGTTCAGCGTCGACTGTTCCCACTTAATTCTGGAACCGTGATAGCCATACTAGGCATCGACTCAAAGCCATGCCTGCGTCAGGAAAGCACCGCCCTGACCAAGACTTCATCCCAATGTTATCATCGCCGCAGAGTGATAAAACAGGTATTCGATAGTCACCTCAAAGTGGCAAGTAGTAGGAATATGCGAAGTGCTGCATGCTATGATGGGTTTATATTTGTTTATCTATAATGAATATTTTATTCATGTCGCCTGCCAGTCACTCATGCCGTTAGATATCACTCAGAAGCAGCAACACGTCTGCCAGCCAGGAAATGTATTACCTTTAGATACAAGCTGTTAAGCAAAGGTATAATGACTATGAAACTAGAGAGTGAAGAAAAGAAAAAGATATGCATTTTGGAAGTATAGTTTTGACAAATAGTTCTTGTAAGTCCAGATGCTGAGGGCGGCGGGGAGGGAGGCTGGCTACCAGGTAACAACAGTTTACGAATGTTAAACTTCCTCTTCTCGTCGTTGATATACATATAGTCAATTATCGCAGCTAAAGAAACATACACACACGCACACACGCACACGCAAGCACATACACATACACATACACATACACACACACACACACACACACACACACACACACACACACACACACACACACACACACACACACACACACACATATTTATTAGTTAATATTTCGTGAGGCACAGCGATGATGAGTAGGTAGGCAGGCCGCAGGGACAGAGGATGGTCGAGGGACATTTCTGCAGTATAGTGTTGTGATGAGTGCAGGTGAAGCAGCCACCTGCACTGCACGCTGAGCAGTGAAGCACAAACCCACCAGAGCAGGAAGCGCCGGACAGTCTGGGTCAGGCTCTTTCTCCCCTGCGACGAGTGACGCTGCTTCACTATGTCCATGCATTTAATTTAATTCTGGGCATGAACATGAAATATTAACCGTTGCACTTTTCGGTGATAACATTGAATCCTTGAATGACACGAAAATCAAAATGGCAAGCGTATATATGTTTATCTTTTTAGACACCGTTAAATTGAACAAGAGGAACCCGCCTTACCAACGAATTAAATAATGTATGCAAGCCACAAGGTGTTCGCTGGGGAGATTCTCACAAAGATGGCCGTTAAGTGCAACTTGATAGCAGCTCGACAACGGTTCCTATACTGCGTCACCTGCATGGCATAGCGTATGAGGTTAAGGCAACATCAGGGAACCCATGGCGTCATCTGAGGGTATACAGTTAGTAAAGGTAACCATGAGGACAGAAAATCCTCCATGACCAGCCGTCTTACATTTTTTATTATACACACAGAAGACAGAGAACCCTCGGTATCATGCGAGGACTGGAACTTCCCGTCACCTCGCTTTCCCAAGACTTGCCGCGAATCGTAGCAATCTGTATGAAGTTAATCTAACACCTGCAGCTGCTTGATTCATCAGTATACCGACGTGGTATTATGAACTCAAGATTGTCAAACCATTAACAAAGCTCAGGATGAATGGTGAGAAAAAATACTATGAAGAGACGCGGCAACAACATCCTCGCTGTGTTTTTGGTGCTGTGGTAGTGACTCTGGGAACCTGCACCCGTCACACTGGTGTCTACTTTTCACGGCGATACACACGACGCTTTTTCCAAATATGTGTCCCGCCATTTGTCTGGTGAGCCTCACTCGCCCTCTATTAGCAGCGCGGGGAGGGCAGGGGCTTGGGTACGGTGCGTCCCACGAGGCACAACGGGGGAAAACTAGACTGAGAGGCGCCCGACGACCACACAAGGAAATGTTTATTGATCCTTCATGATCCTAAGAATGACTATAGATAGTTGTTGTTGTGATCTTTTGTTTGACTGTGCTTTGTCTCCATGACTGAGGGACAACCGTGAGGTTTTCATTCGTGTCTAAGATGTTTGTTATCTGTTTATGATTTATTGCAGATAGTGTGTGCACTTCTCATATATTTTTTCGAGTATTGCATTGTGTGATTTATAGGTTTTATTTGCACTGTGATTTCCAACCTTTTCTTCCTGTCATCCACCCAGCCACCACCATCCTTGTCAATACCCACCAACCCTCCCAATGGTATTTAGAGCTGCAGATTATTCATGATAACAATTGGAAAAAGTACAATCGTAATGAAGAATAAAAACTATTTTATTTTCTATTTTTCATGTATTATACATAATGATATTGATAAATATACAAATCGGAGCTGACACCGTATGAGTCAGAGAAGTCAGTCTCTGAGCCTAGTGGTTGTATTGGTCTTGGCATATATATCGGTAAATGTCTATGACCTGCTGGCGCGGGCCTCGTCCTCTTGGGCGGCGAAGGCGATCTGGTCCAACACAAATTGAGGGATTTCGTGGGGGAACTCAGGGGCCACGGGCAGCATGTTAGACTCGGGCTGGAAACCATTCTCGTCAGCCACGAACTTCAATTCGACCAGAGTGCCGTCAGGGGCGGTGTAACTGTAGCAAAATATAATGGAAAATTAAATAATTTATGAATGAATGAACATATTGATATATATATATATATATATATATATATATATATATATATATATATATATATATATATATATATGAATAAATAAGCAATGCCTGCGTGTGCTAGGCATCAGTAACTCTCAGCATAGTATTCATACAACGTTAAGGAGACACTCACGAGTAGTGGCCAGCTTTAGCAATGGCGCCCTCACTCACGGGGGAGCCGGACTGAGACCACTGAATGCCATTTCCTGTTTCCACATCAACGCTGTACCTTCCGTCGTCCTCGTGGATGCGCTCGTCCTTCAAAATGGGTATAACTTTCCTCTCCTTTTCAGGGGCGGCGGCAGCCAGGACGAAGACGGCGGCGAGGATGACCTGAGAGACGTGTGACTTTCAGTTTTAGGTTTTTATTCCATCACATATTGTGCTTTATGAGCTGCATCTTTCCTTGCATAATACTTTACCAACATCAAATTAGACTAATTATGAAAAAGGAACGAAAAATAAGTGAAAATATGAAAAAAATATGTGAATATTCTCCGGAAAAATTGTAAGGTGAGAATTTGGTGAGCATCTTCCTCCGTTATACCTCCAAAGGTTCAGAATTAATGTGATGCAAGCCAATCCCCCACAACCTAAACCGGACAGGCTTATTCTTAATAGGATTTTTTCTCCTTGCTCAGACCACCTCTTGGCGGTAACAGTGCAGGTACCAGCTCAGGTGAGGCCCGTGCCCCGTGTTGGTGGTGGTGGTGGTGGTGGTGGTGGTAGTGGTGGTGGTGGTGGTGATGATGGAGGTGGTGGTGGTGATGGTGGTGGTGGTGGTGGTGGTGGTGGTGGTGGTGATGGTGGTGGTGGTGGTGGTGGTGGTGATGGTGGTGGTGGTGGTGGTGGTGATGGTGGTGGTGGTGGTCGTGGTGATGGTAAAGGTGATGGTATCGTTATTGACAGCGATGGTGGTGTAGGAGTTATGAAACTGTATATGAACTGGTGTTGATGGTGATGGTAGAAGCAATGGGAGAAGGGATGGTGCTGATATTATAGTACTTGTTTTGGTGGTGATGGTTCCGGTAGTAGTAGTAGTAGTAGTAGTAGTAGTAGTAGTAGTAGTAGTAGTAGTAGTAGTAGTAGTAGTAATAATAGTAGTCGTAGTAGTAGTAGTAGTAGTAGTAGTAGTAGTAGTAGTAGTTGTACTAGTAGTAGTAGTAGTACTAGTAGTAGTAGTAGTAGTTGGTGTTGTTGTTGTAGTAGTAGCAGTAGTAGTAGTAGTAGTAGTAGTAGTTTTTGTTGCTCTTGTTGTTGTAGCAGTAGTAGCAGTAGTAATAGTAGTTGTTGTTGTTGGATCAGCAAAGTTCAATTCAGTCTCTTCTTGCCAAGGAAAGTCAGTAATGTCTTGGTCGTGGTCGCCTGCGTAAGGTCACCATATGCGACCGTGCCCCTGGCTATGGGACAACGACAACGACACTCCCGGCAGCAATAGAACACATCCCGCTGCTCATTGTGGTCCGAACAGAGTGGCAGGAGGTACAGGTTTTCCTACTAAGAATGAAGTTGATAAAGAGCTCCAGAAATCATACACGGAATCTCCAGTACTATTGTAAGATTTTTTAACACTTTCATTTATACTTTAAAAGGCAGATCACGTGAGGAAGTGATGTCACATAAATCAAGTAATTCTGAAAAACGAAAATCTTAGTTCCTCGTTTATATAAGTTCGTTTCTCGAGGTAGATATTTTAAATCCTCCATGAAATTTCTTTTTTTTCAGCTTCTAATGTCTGTCCTAAGGTGTTGGCCATCAGGACATGCACACTGCAGTGCCATTATAATGTTTGCCAAACAGAGACCGAGAAAGACTTCCGAACAGCTTTGAACAACAATTTCATCTGAATTATTAGAAGGAACGAAGACCTCCTGCTGACGCCAAGCCATGTTAGGCCGAGGACCACAGTATCCTGCAAAGACGGGAGAGAGGCTCGGCCGCCGCCCCTCCGTCAGTCAAGCCACAACCAGCCATTATTCCAAAGTTATCAAGTCCAACTGAGCGATGTGTCCCTCGCCTTCTTCTACTTACAAGCTTCATCTTGAGTCTCTGCTTGGAGGAAACTGATGCCCGAGGCCCTGGATATCCTCAGTATATATAGGCGCGAGGAACAGCCGCGAGAAGGTTGCCACTGCATGCCAGACAGGAACATTAGCGTCTCCTCGTCAACTTCTTGCTGGTACAAACACTGACGCTTTTATCGATTTTGAAATTTTCCTAGTAACTTATAATTTGACCAACGTGTTACCTTGTGGTCTAGAAAGAGTTATAAAAGAGCAAACTGTTTAAACATACCTTGAATTACCGACACCTGTCCCTCGCAGGTCCTCAAGGCTGCAGGGAAAGGGGGTCAACCTTGACGTTAGATTTATCTAGCATCTGTTTACCGGTGATTACTTTCGTATTTTGTGTCCGTCATGTAGGTAAGTACATTGCTAGCCAAGGCCAGGGGAGTCGCCGCCCCCTTGTTGCAGACAGCTGTATGGGGTTGTTGTGCAGGGATGTGATGTGGGTCTGTTAGGTACGAACGCACACAGTCGCGCCGGGCCAGCAGGGGCCATAAACCTCACACTGATACATTCGAATTAACATTCTAGCATCGTAAAGGTGAGATTCCACGTAATACAACACCATACAGCCTGAGGCAAGCCGGGGTTCACTATGCACGAGATCCTTCCAAAATTGTTTTATCTTTGCGGGTGACATGGAGGCAGTTTGTCTGTGGATGGAAATGCTTCGTAGTCAAGTCAATTAAGGCAACTGGTAAAAGTTCCACATGAAAGTTGAGTAAAAGAGATTTCAATATGTAAATTTAAATTACTTTTCAATGGCTTATGACATTCTATTCCTTTTGTATATTTATTTTTCCTGGCACACCGTGATACCAACGCACAGCACTGCAGCGTCGGCTGTTTTTCAATCAAATAAGTTATCCTCGCGTGCATGTTGCTGTATCAACCTGAAGAAGATAAATAGCTTTCCATTCTATTCTTTATTTGAAAAACAAAATACATCTCGTACAACTGAATCTCCTTGTTTGTATTGAAAATGTACATGTGTACGAGGGGACCTTTCTTATTTATTTTTACGAATAAAAATGTTTGTAACTAATGTTTAAACAACAGCAAGAGGACTACAAAACCGGGAATTAGTTTGTGGCAACAGACGACAGGGCACTCAGGTATTCATGTAAGCATTATACAAAACAGGGACATGTCGTATATTTATGAAGGTGAGTGTTTAGGAATGTGAGAGCAGCAGAAGGTGAAAGACAGGGAACAAGGCAGCGATGACGACCCGGGAGTAAACGTGAAGATTCGGCTTTTGTGTTGGGCAGGGGAAGGGGGTGAGAGGGGGCTCTTGGCACCCATCCACGGTCAGGCCGGGGAATCAGGGGCGGTTAGGGGCAAGTCAGGGGGTCAGGGGGCATCAGGGGGCGTAGTGCACCTCAAAGGGCGGCGGTCCACCACTATAAAATGTAAGTCATGTCGATCTCGCCCGTGTTGTTGTTTTTGAAGTTTTTGCTGTTGTTGTTGCTATTGTTATATTTTTATTGTTGTTGTTAAATCTGTTTTATTGCTCGTGTTAGTCCAGCCGATCACATTCAGCTCCGGATCTTTTAAATATTTTCCTCCTGGTCTGTCCGTGTGTGTGAATGATGCCACGGACAGTACAGTATCACTAGTACCACATCTCCTCCCACTGTGAGGAGATATAATCAAGGGTGTGCTGTGGAGAAGTGAATCAAGGCTGTGCTGCGAAGAGAAACATGTAACAATAAACACAACACACTGATAAAGAGAGACACTTGTGATGGAGAAATTTTATGCCAAATCCGCAAGCGAGCACACATTCACCGCCCGAGCCTCTAGTCCTCCAAGCCAGTCATCACCACCACTCTCGTGCTCAGGCCCGAAAGCAATTCTGATTATCAACTGACGAAGATCACCCAGTGCAACATCCAATTCATGACCACAAATTTTCATTCTTTACGACTCCACCCCGAGGCCTCCACACCCAGCTATGTGGAGGAGGGGCATCAGGGGAAGTCTGGAGGCCCATGTGACTCAGCTCCAAGAAGGGACTGGCCGAGGCGCTGCACTGCCCCACATCATATAAATCGCCACACTTAGCGGTGATTACGAGTGCAGTCATTATACTCCCTTCAGGACTATCAGGTGATTAGAGAAAGTTTTATTCTCCTAACCCGGTGCACAGGAAACCCTTGCTTGAAGTGCCCAGAGAGAGTGGGACGAGCTGGCGGCTCTGAAGCAATAGACATACGACACACAAGACACATAAACATTATGGACTATGTTTCGTCATCAGCAACAACTCTTTCTTCATTATATTTTAGGATATGTAATCATTCTACCCTGACAAACACTGCTCAAGATATGACACTCATTTGAGTTGTTCCTAATTTTAATGGTAATTGACGAACTCATTTTTCAAGACAACTTTATTCTGATTTTTCATTTTCATTTTGACTGACCATTGAACACCCAGATCTCGTTCAATAATAACCCAGATTCAAAACGAGTAACCTAACAGCTTATTGTACATGAGAAGATAGCTGTATTTTTTTCCT
>JAXIVD010002375.1:0-15000 GCA_036785275.1 Cancer borealis | reverse complement strand
AAATGAGACTCCTTATACAAATAAGAAAAAATACTGATAATTATAATGGTAATGCATAACTTTCTTAAACCATGATATCTCCATTGTTTAGTGTCTCCTAACCTTCGGAGGATAAAGAATGAATTTAGGAAGAGAATTCATATTATTGAGGTGTAAGGTAGAAAATGGGAGAGGGTTGGTCACTTCTTGCACTAGGAAGATGGAGAAACTACTGAGCGTCCAGCGGGAATAAAAAAAAACACAAGTCACTAGGTTAAGCAGCATCACTGTCTGGTGTTATCGTGTTTATGTTGCTGATATTTTTTCACCTAAACCTCAGTAGCTAAACAAGAGAAGAAGCTAATTGATAATAATGCATACTGGTAGTTTTGCAAAGGAACTTCACCTTCTCACAAAGTCACAAGGAATGATAGAATTGCGTTGGAAAAAGTGAAGGGGATTTTAAGTTTCTCTTCTTTTATGTAAACGAGAAAGACTTGTGTGAGTGTCGCTTGTCGCCACCTCGACAGGAGACCTCTCTGTCAACTGATGTCGGGCGCGCTGCTACCCACTTGCCGTATTTGTCCATGTGTAAGAAAATGGTAGAAATGTAAAATTGTAGAGGAAACATTCGGAATTATTATTTTTCTCACACACTGACCGTACCACGCGTTCAGACTGTCCCGAAAGTTGCCAGATAAGGAGGTCAAATATGCCCGGAGAACATTGCGAGAATACAGTAGAAACCTTTTTAGAAATCCATAATCATAACCTTAGATAATGAGTTCCAGACTTTAACCTATCTCCTTAAGGTTAGTGCTTTCAAACAGAACTTTACCACGATGACAGGAGGGAGCAGCGTCAAAAAATAATGTTTTGAGGTAACATACACCGAGGAATATGCATCGCCGAAGAGGAAGAGGTCAAGGAGACATTTGCATTTTGCGAGGAACTCAACCATTATCAAGTATTCTGCAGCGATAAAAGTTTTCCAGAGTCGTGGGTGAAAGGTGGCCGAGATTGTATTAAATTGATGATAAGAAGTTGAATCTATAAATAAGGAAGGTGGAGGACGAGGCGGAGGGGGAGAGGCGGAGGAGAAATAAGTGGAAAGTGACACGAAACAGCGAGTAGCTTGGCAAGAGGAGCTGCGTCGCCCACAGGATCACCAGGTAAGCAGCAAATTAAGGAAAGTCTTGTCACGCCAAGCAAAAAAAAAGGTGCCTGACTGGAACCTGTTGAGAAAGAGGAAAACGCCAAGGGAAACAAATTGCAAGCAATCTAAAACACACACACACACACACACACACACACACACACACACACACACACACACACACACACACACACACACACATACACACATCCTAAATCACCCTTGTCGGCACTGTAATATTCCAGATGAAAAATTAGTTGGTACATCACATAGCTGGACGGATTTATGTAAGCAAAAATGGCGGCCATGATGCATGCAGTCGTCACTCCGTTGAAAAAACAATCTCCACAGCTTCGTCTGGAATTGACAATGGATTAAGATAAACTAAATATTTACGATTGGGAACGTCTTATGTTTTCTTTTGTTTGGCTTCGGCTTGAGGGAGGGTACGTTGTGTGTGTGTGTGTGCGTGTGTCTCCGTGTGTGTGTGTGTGTGTGTGTGTGTATTTGTGTGTGTGTGTGTGTGTGTGTGTGTGTGTGTGTGTGTGTGTGTGTGTGTGTGTGTCTGAATAAGGAAAAGATTTGGAGACAGTGAAAGGGAGAAGGGAAGCAGCGAGAGGATGAAGGGACAATGAGAGAGCCGCTGGGGTAGGGAGAATGAGGTCAGACAGAAGTCATAGGCTGATGACCTCACGCGGCTTCTGGAGGGAGAGTCTGTGGCCGAGTTTCATTAATAGTAACCAACCGGTGGTCCCTCGTTCACCGTTCCTAACTCCCTCGCTTCAATCGCTCTATCTACTTGTTCTCTTACGCCACGTCAAGTTGTATACACTGTTAGGAATGTTTGAAGTGTGGTGTGCGTTCTGTGGCATAACAAGAGAAGCGCTGTGGTTGTTGTGACGCAAAGATCTTCCTCCACAAACGCTTCTAAGAACATGAGAGCATAAGGAGATATCAAAAGGCCAGTCAGTCTACACAAAGCTGCTTCTGTGAACCAAGTACCATATGTCAGACTCATCCATAAATCTGTCCAACCTTCACCTGAAGTTTCGTATCACATTCACACTTACCACATGACTGTTACGCCTGTTTGACTCTTCTACTACCCTATGTGTGGACTTAGCTCTGCCTATCTCCTTGGTGAATCTAAATGTATGTAACTTAACCCCAATCGATCTCATGGGTAACACGAGACCGTATATAAGTCATTGAAATAAAGACTGATAGGAGAAACTGCAACTGAAATACAGAATGATAGAGAAGAGAACACAGTTTAGTCTTCATTACATTAACTTTGATTTTTGTAATATTCTATGCATTTAGTTAGGTTTATTTTGGTAATTACAGAATCTTGCCTTCACCAAGTCACAATTATAAACTCGTAAAAAGCATATATGTATGACTTACTTTCTCTCGTAAGGATGATTGTAAAATAAAATTAATAAAAAGTATATTTACTCAAGAATGACCGGGGCAGAAGACGGTAAGAAACACGCGACAAGTAATGAAAGTGGTGCCATTCCCCCTTCCCTAAGTGATGCCAGTCGACCCCTCTAACGGTGACGACACGAAGTAAAATGAAATGAGGTTAATTGGTAACACTTCGGTAACAAGAACGACTCAGCGACATGCAAAAGATGATGAGATGAGACATTGGCGAGACTGTAACGTAGGTCTTCACTGTTACATTAAATAACTGAATCGTCATACAAAGTCGTTTCTTCTTTGTTATATACAGTATTTCCTTGTTTTCCAATACTTGATTTATTACTGTTACATTGAATTGATGGGTGGAAATCGGTTATTGTTTGCCTATTTGTAAGGAAGGCAACACACACACACACACACACACACACACACACACACCGTAGTTTCCCTTCACTAACCCTCCACCTCCGTAACACCTTCACACTTAACAAACACATACTACTACTCCTGTCAAATGTATGTCGTTACGTCCCTCTAGCCTGCACTGCGTCCCTGGCAAAAGCGCCGCAGGGCAGGACGAGGCTGTTTCACCATCATGATACCGACGAGCTGAGTGGATCCCGCTTGGTAGAGTCTTTTTGAGTCCTGTAGCCCAGAGTGTTTTTTTTCTCTTGGTGTTGGGCTGTGACACTGAAGAAGAGACGTTACAAATCAACCTGCTGAGAGAGAGAGAGAGAGAGAGAGAGAGAGAGAGAGAGAGAGAGAGAGAGAGAGAGAGAACACTTTGAACACTTTATTAATAACTATATTAACAATATGGAGGTACATTTAAGCTTATCTTTATAGACATGACATTAACTATAGTTAGCCTTTTTAAAGCAAAAGTTTTTCAGGCAAAATAATTGATACAAAATGAGATAAAATATGTCTGGCTATGACAGGGAGAATAATGCATTAAGATATTGGTCTTACTAGTAGTTAAAAAATACTAGAGATATTAGATGATAAGAGTATAACAGGTGATTAACATGTGATACTATAAATACAAGAAGCACAAGTAAATAAATAGAACATATGATATACATAAGTATACAGGTGGTATGAAATACAGTTCCGTATAACCTAAGGTCTCAGTAGGGTCTGTTCACAACAATCTTATAGGATGAAAGAGTATTTTGGTTTAGTAAGTGGATAGAATATAGTTCTTAAATCTAGTTTTAAATACATTAATGGAGGGTGCATTCTGTATTTGGAGGGGAACAGAGTTCCATACAAGAGGGCCGAGGTAAGAAGTAGAATGTTGAAATTTTGTAAGTCGATGAAGAGGAAGAGTGAAGTTATCGCGGTGACGGGTATCATACTCATGGGACGGAAGAAGGCTTTGCATTCTGTTCCTATTTGAATACATAAAGGTGGTTATTGCAAGTTGGGTAATGTCTTCTAGTTTTAGAATTTTAGTTTCTTTGAAGAGAGGATTTGTATGTTCAAGATAATTGAGAGAGAGAGAAAGAGAGAGAGAGAGAGAGAAAAAAAAAGAGAGAGAGAGAGAGAGAGAGAGAGAGAGAGAGAGAGAGAGAGAGAGAGAGAACAAAGGAGTTGAGTATCCAGTATTTCATAATGTGTATTGAATTGTTATGATGATGGTTGAGATAAGGAGACTTACAGAAGCAGTTACCTGTTTAATTACGTAGCTGTTTATCATGTTATCTGTACATCAGTTGGTGTTGTTGTTTTTATATATTGCCTGTGCATGTGTGTGTGTGTGTGTGTGTGTGTGTGTGTGTGTGTGTGTGTGTGTGTGTGTGTGTGTGTGTGTGCGTGTGTGTGTGTGTGCTAATTAGGTGATAATTAATGTGCCACTGAATCAGGCGGAGTTCAATGAGCCTGATGGATAGAGTAGCTCCTTAGGTGAGCCTCGGCTGGTGTGTGAAACCCTCCAAGGGCGTGGCGGCCGTCGGTGCGGTGGGGTGATCCTCGTTTCGTAATTAACTGGGAATTTCCTTACCGGAGACCACAGCGTCACCTAGATATTAGATCAGAAATAAATAGGTCATGACACTTAATAACCTGACCACCAATACCTCGTGTATCCCTGCAGCTTGCCGACATTTATAACTCTCACTCCTGCCACGGAGGGACTCTGTCTGGTTCCTTATACTTTCCTTCAGGTGCTCACATGGTGCCGTTGTTAACACGTCAGTACAGGAAGGAATGTTGAGTAATGGGAAGCGAAGAATGGTTTGCAGCTTGTTATGGCTGGCAACTGCAAGAACTATACAAGTTTTCTGAAGCCAAATTGCTTATAAACACAATACTGTGTTTTCATAAAGCATTACAGAACACTTTCCAATGTTAGCTTTTTCCTTGATAGTGACTTGGAAATTCTGAGTTGAACTGCATTTTAATATCTACTTTTCATTAACAAGAATTATAGAATTCCCTAGTAATCAACTAATTCCATTACCAAGAGCCATGAAATTGCTAAATATCGACCTTAAACTTCGAAAATACTCAGTTAGTACCACATCCAATTATTGATATTCTGAATTCATTGCAAAAAGTATATTTCGTTTGCTGAACAACAGGAAAATAAACAAACCCAGTCGACTTAGTAGAACTTATGGGAAAAAATAACCGTTTCGAATAACAATCACACTTCCTTGCAGTTCCTCATTAACCTTTAGAACAGAGAGCAGCCCCAAAGGATTTTAATTTTCTGAACATCATTATAACTGCAAGTAACACGTTGGAACTGCAAGCCAATAATAAGCCAAGTCAAGAGAATGTTGAAAGACTGCTCAGAGCCCAAGCCAGTATTCCACCGCAAACACAACCCAATTACAACAGACCAGCCTGTATGCACCAAAATATATCACGTCTCTCCCGGTTTTTTCTAATTATCTGCAGTTACATGGAATATCTTCTCGGTGGTACTGAAGCTGCACACTCTGCCTTATCTTGAACTTGCCTTGATCTTGGCGTCTCTTTTACCATCATAATCTTCGTAATCAGCATCATCATCATCTTAGTCCATCACTGCACTGACTTCCCCTTATTCTTTTCTATCTGATGTTTGTATTTTCTAGTTTTATAATCCATTTTAAAGAATTGTGTACCTATAGTTAGGCTTTCGTCCGCCTGTGTTCCGTTTATCCGGCCATCACTTCTTATTCCGTAAACCTGATTTTCCCCTCGTCGTTATATCATGTACTACATTGTTCTCAAAGTCATTTATTTTCCTTCTAGATGGTGGCCAGAAGAACCTGAATTGTGTTGAGGCTACAAGGCTGCCGATACACTTGTTATTCTTATATTTTTACAAGTTTCTATAAAGGTTCATATGTGTTCGTTTGTATCTGTATGGCGGCCATCTTCAGGTCAGACTCAATTATCCATAGATAGTTACTTTATTGCATGGAAGTATTTGAAACTTTAAAAAAATAATAAACTCGTTAGCTAACTGAGCAATGAACAATACTCATTACGAATCCACATGGGAATACCTTGCTGTTTTTAGGGCTGTACCGAAGGATTCTGGTCTCTGTCCCACTGATTTTATAACCTCCATAATGATATACCTAATTTCAAGCTCATTTTCCGCCTAAAATAGAATTTTTAAAAAGTTAAATCATCAGTAAACCTTCAAGGAGATTTTATACAAGAAAATGCATTGATTAGAGGAGGAAAACTTTCAGACATAAACAGTTATAAGATATCCCTTAGGCGTATGGCTTTAGAATACGTGTTTCCGTGTTGCCTGAGTGTCGTAAAAGGTGACTAAAATGGACATGGTTGGAGGGCAGGTAACTACTCCTTGAGGAACCTTTATTCACATGAAACAAGGAAAAATTGGAATATAATGTCATTTCAACTCTTCTCAGCAGCTTTTCTTTGATGTTACTCTCCATGTCCGTGATGTATAAGAAAAATAATCAGATCCTTCACATAAGCAGATAACTAGAAACAGGAACGGAAGGAAATTCAACCAAACACCATACATAGAGAACAAGTTATCAGTCACCTCGAATTTCGTAAGGAATTAGAATTAGAATTAAGTCAGCAAGGAAGAAAAACAGCGTTGGAACCTTATAAGTTGAAAGTTTGGATGAGTAATATGAATGTTATAATACTGCTGTGCAGTGCCTCATACAGGACGTAGCACGATGCAAGTCTTATCACTGCGTTAAGGACAAAGTTTGCACACGTAAGATAAGTGAGTTCATGTCACGCTTACGTAATGAAGACCACAAAGAAGAGACGAAGAAGCTCCTCTTGTTTATGTGAAGAAGCATCAACTCAAGGTGTGTTAAGGCCAGTAAAAGGTTTCAATGGTAGCTAAATACAATCAGAAGCTTCCATGATGTACAAAAGGTTAGATGAAGTTAAGAGCAAAGGTCTTAATATCAGCTTGACAAAAATAAAAGATAAATTATGAAGTCTGGTTTGGACAGATGAGTTTAAATTCCGTCATGTCTCTCTTTTTTTTTCTCTCTCTCTTTCTTTCTTTCTTTCATTCTCTCTCAAACCCCTTTATAATGCAGCAAGTCATCAGGTTTCCGAGGCTGGCAGTGAATGGCAACACAATTAAAAAGTAAACTACTCTATTGTATCACTAATAGCGTGTGTCGCAGAGTTGCTGATCATGAAGTTGAATATACAGTTGAAGACATGATTGAATATACATTTGAATACACATGTGTGAGTATACGTACTGTGTATCCTGTCTTGCATCTGAGTCGTTGAGTTCAAGAGCCATACTCTCACAAATACGTAATTTTACTTCTTAACAACTTAGCGCCGATAACTGTGTCCGCACGGCTTGTATTACTGTCAAATTACTCGCGACTTTTCCCTTTTATTCCCGGCATGACTGTCCATAAGCGCGTTGCATCATTATCATCACTACATTCATCCTTTACATTCAAGAACAACCTGTTTTTATCTCTTCTTTCCATCGTTAAGAAGTGACTAATTTGGGATGCGTCTTCCAGGTCCTCTTCACAATCCTTGCCAAGTTACACGAAGCAGGAAGAAAATATTCCCTTCACTAAACGAAAAGAGAATGACCGTTACTAATAAACGGTCTTGTGACTCCCCGCGATTTGTTTCCAGTGGTCCGCTTGGAGATGAATAATAGATGAATCTCCATAATTTGGTGTTGTAGGTGAGTAGCGGTGAGTTATGTGAGTAGCAGCAGGTATGAGGCAGAGGAGATTGAGAGCCCGCGAAGCCACTCCGAATAATGACTATCTACCAACACGATTTATGGCACAGCAAAATTTACTTCTTTTCACTGATTCTGAACAAACCGTGGAGGCAAAGAGGAGGAGAGGAGGAAGGACCAGCAGCTTACAAGGAAAGGAGGAAGAAATAGTAAAATAAAAGAAACAGGGAAGTAGAAAGGGAAGGACTAGTCTGGGAAATTGCTTGTTTTTCCCTCGACAATCTCGTTGCAGGAATTCTTCAAGTAGGTAAAAAGCATAATTTGGGAAAGTTTTTACCGGCTAATTGTATAAAATGTTCGAGACATGATCACGACACTGAACAAAACAGGAAAACATTATCAAAACAAGAGGGAAAACTTTTTTTTTCATGTCGTTTGTTATCTGTGTGTTGTGAAAGGAGTCTGCTTGTGTTGGTCCTGGCTGGGGGATGTTGAGAGGGAGAAAGAGATAGAGAGAGAAAGAGAGAGAGAGAGAGAGAGAGAGAGAGAGAGAGAGAGAGAGAGTGTGTGTGTGTGTGTGTGTGTGTGTGTGTGTGTATGTGTGTGCGTGCGCTCGGTGCCACATCACAGACAACAAACTTAACAAGACTGAAATCGACAAAGGACGAAGCCCTCCCCTCCACACGACTGACCTGGCCTTGTGTTTATTAAGGTTTCTTCCCTGAATTGTATCTTATAATTGAAAAAAGGAATATGAGTAAGTAAGCAGAAACAAGAAGGAAAATGACAAGAGAAAAAAAACAGTTATCGCCATAAATGTGAAGTTCAGTGCACTCGAATGTTGGCTAATATAAGCCTGATTGTGATTTGTGTTGTTGCTCAGCCTCTAGGAGTGAAGGCGTGGAGGGGGGCTGTCAAACACTGATTCCCGGCAGTGCAAGTCTGGAGTGAAATGGTTGATGAAGGAAAGCATTAAATGTATAAATGTATCGTATTCAGTTGTAGTCGATTAGAATTGCTGTTTGTTAACTTATTTTTCCGTACATCTTACCGAGCAGCTTATCTCACCACCACTCCTTACCACCTTCCTGTAGAATTTGAAGAAAGGTGCGTTTCGAAATGATCAATTCAATTTTCCTGTTGTTACATTCTTTTGATGTCTACCACCTTTGAATTATTAATTACCTGTGCCTTTTATGGTGTCCTCAACCCTTCGCCTTTAAGTTTTATTTCCATGTCGTTGCTTCAGCTCCATCATTGTGGCGCCACGCATGTTACCACAATGAAGTAATCAGTCTCATTAACCCCGACGCTAAGCTGCCCACACAACGCCACACTCAACGCAAGCAACCCACACACGGACGTTCATCCTCCCTAATCATTGCGCTGAGTAGTGAGTGAAACCTGTCAGGCTGAGCAAATAAAGAATTCCTCAGTTGATTTTTTCCCCAAGTTGGCAGAGACGCCCCTCAGTGGTCAGAGGGCGCGTGTGTTTGGTGTCTGACTGATGCGGGTTCGTCACAGTTCATGGTTGCCTCCACGCCAATCACTGGAGATTTTACGACCATGACATTCGTGCCACCTGTGACTCCATCAGACGACCGCTTCTGTAACCACGCAAAAACTGGCATATGTAAATGCATCTTAAGTAAATGAGAATATGTGTATATATATAATTTTCTTCACCGTTTCAAACCCTGAACTGAAGACCTACACTTTCCTCCAGAGATAGATAAAATAAGTGTTGGTAGAATGTGTAAAGCAATATTTCGAAGCACTTTTCTCACACCTTATCCAAAAGAAGCTCACATCAAGCAGAAAGGGAAAATAGACGTCGCAGCCGATTTTGGTATAATTACTTTTATTAAAACTTAACCTGAAATTTGTTGGCGATGATGAAACAGTGTAGCCAGTCGCGTGGTGGACCAAGTGACCATAATGTGTGAGGGTGGAGCTGACCTGACCACCATGACCACCTTGAAGGGACAACTATCACTTTCCTCGATGTACATACTGGCGCCTCCTCGTCTGTTGCTTCCTAATGCAAGAGTTGCTCCCCATTCTTTCATTGTCGCTAATAAGAAACAAAAAAACTGTCTGCATTTATTTGAGTATAAACTATAGAAGTAAAACATCATAATGCAAACTTCAACGTTCGTACATTAATTTTATTTTTATTTTTATTATTTTGTTTCTATATAGTTAGGAAACTCACCAATGAATAAAAAAAAAAAAAATTTTAAACCACTTAATCTTCGCTCTTTAAAAAGTATAATGTATAGTTTAAAAGGTCAGAAAGGGGAGGTCAGTTTAGTGCCTGAGGCGTCTTGATACTCTTGTCTTGAAAGCGTTCAAGTCTTAAGAAAGAAGAAAAGTATAACTGGCCGGCAAGGTGTTCCAGAGGCTACCGACGAAACATTTGAAAGTTGATATGTTTCCTTTTTTTTTCCAGTGTTTCCAGTATATGCAAAGTTGCGAAGACGAGGTGGTATTAGCAAAGACTTCATACTTCTTATCTTCTTTATTAATAGTTGTTTTTCTGTACCAGTTCTTTCTTCTATTTTCTGCTTATTTTCATCTTTCATTCCTCAACTCTTTCTTCTCTCCTTTGCCTTCTTATTCTTCTCTCCTTTGCTATCTTTTTCTTCTCTTCCCAAACTCTTTCTCCTATACCAACTTTTCCTCCTCTTCTTTTCTATTCCTTCTCTCCTTTTCAAGGTTTCTTTTTTCTTGTTTTCAACGTTTTCTTTTGTTTTTCTTTATCAATTATTTCTTCTCTCATTTACCAACTATTTCTTCTCTCTTTCCATACTCCTTCTCTCCTTTTTAATGTTTTATTTTTCCTTTGCCAAATTTTTTTTCTTTCTTTTGCTAACTCTTTCTTTTCTCCTTTACCAACTCTTTCTTCTCACCTCTGCCAAATCTTTCTCCTCACCTTTGCGAACTATTTCTTCTCTCCTTCCCCGCATCTTTCTTCTCTCCTTTGCTAGATCCTTCTTCTTTTCTTCCCCACATCTTTCTTCTCTCCATTGCTAACGCCTTCTTCTCTCCTTCCCCAAGTCCTTATCACTCACCTATTCTCTTGCGCTGAAAGAAAACGGATGAAGCTCTGAAGATTTACACAAGGCCTAACGAGGTCATTCATTGTGGTTTATCTGCACAGGAGGCTCGACACGGCAGCTGCCTTTGCCCAGCGATGCCGGCGCCGCTGACCACCCCACCGTCCTATTGGTGGCCTGGTGGTCGCAGCCTTCATGGGCCTCACTGTCTCCACACCTGACCTGCTGCTCACTCTCCATCACTCTCTACTCCCCCTTTACTAGCCCCTGCCTCTCCCCTGACAACGGTGATTAAACTGACCTCATCTGATCAGACAGTCGACAGCCTTTCACACACATATACATGCAGTCATACACGTACATACACGCACACACACACGCACACGCACACGCACACACACACACACACACACACACACACACACACACACACACACACACACACACACACACACACACACACATTTTCTTCTTCACCAGCCTTTAAAAAAAGATTAGTTTCTAAGGGAGCAATGAAATTTCTAGGTCGGTACATTTGAGGCAGCGTTTAGAAAATTTTGTTTTCCTTTCTTTACCATCATAACATCTGTAACAAAAACAGCATCAAAATAAACGCCACACACAAGGAAAAAATTCAATCATCGCATGTTTCGCTTACTGACATGAAAATTATTATGCAATCTACTTTAATAGTTTACGTCATTGATGAACCCAAAGAATCAGGCAAACATTATTACTTCCAGTCTCGGGTCAAAGAATTTTCCTTAATCAGTGTTCGTTCCTTAAAAGTGAGAAGCAATGTGAGAGCTCACTGTAGAAAAAAACATATATATACTTTGTTATATTAGATACTGATCAAGTTCCCGACGCCAGAGGGCCATCTTGAGAGAAGCCTGTGTGGTATCCTGTAGTGTGAGTTGTAGCCAGATAATGAGGTGGTGTGAGGCACTAACACAAGGCAAATAATGTTTGTATTCTCCCTCTTTATCCTTTGAAGGCAAGTGAGGGAGTGGCAGGTTATAATTTTCGTGTCGTAATTCACTGCCATTGTGCCGTTGAGTGGATGCAGCAATTGTTTTCACGGTGATCGATGGCATATATATTACGTTTATAAACTGTCAATTGCAGTGTTTAGGCAGCGAGGTGTTCCTTACCGCCGCTGATAACACTCTTGCGCAGGACCTGTTTAGGGACGCACGTACACACACACACACACACACACACACACACACACACACACACACACACACACACACACACACACGACAACCACAGTAACAATATAATCACAACAAAACTCAATCAGTCATCAAGTGCCAACCAAGTAATGGGAGAGCAAAACGCCTCCATCCCTCACTGACACCCTCTTACAAAACAATCACTCTCCGCCTGTCAATTAAAGCAATGGGTGGGTTTTCCTCCTTCTCTTCCTCCTCCTCCTCCACGTCTCCGTTCAGATCTTACCTCGCCCCGCCTAAAAACACCCTCATCAAGTGTTATGGCATCACTCTCGCCTTGTTGCATCCTTCAATCTGCCTGGAGGAGTAGATGAAGGGAGGGACAGAAAGAAGAGGTGGGAAGCTAGACGTGTAAAGGAAAAGGATAATGGAGGGAGAGAGAGATTAGAGATTAAGCCAAGGAATGAGAAAGGAGAGAGTGACCGAGGAGAAGAACAAAGGTAGAAAGTTGACGAAGGGATGGACAGTGGGAGAGAAGGAGAGAGTGGAGGGCAGTGAGAGGAGAACAGTTAAGGACCCAATGGCCGCTGAGGAACAGAGACCAACGCCCATTTTACTACCAACACACACCATCATTTTTTTCTTCTTTTTTTGTGAACAATTGCATGTCTTATTATTTATAATTGTATTGGAGGTCATTGCAGTTTTCATCGTTATTATTTTGTTATTATAGTTATGGTTATTATTGTAATTATTGATTCAAACACAGCGCCTAGGGCCAGAGGAGCAAAGAATGTTACAAGACTTCTGAAGTAACCCCAACGCCACCTACAGTGAAAAAGAAAAAAGATAAAAAGAGAGAAGTGATAAATGCGAAACACGAGACATGAGTCATAGCTACGTACGAATAATGCATGAAATAACGAAATTACTTAAAATAACGCTGACAAGGAAAAATCTTTATATATACCTTTATTGAAAATTACGTCTTCTCGATGCATTTTAATAATAATGATCCCCTTCAATTACTTTATAAACGATATATAAAAAAAAAGTGTACTGTTATGTGTTTCTCTATATCTTTAGCATGATTATGAAGGCCTTTGATGAGCTTTGTTTTTTGCTTAACACGGGAAGATCTGCCTTCACACGGTTGACACATTTATTGTAATAACAAGAATGTTTTGCCGTCTTCATTACCTCACAGAAACAAAAACAATTGGGTCATCTGTACATGAACTAACGACAGACTGAACATTCTGACCTTAACAAAAACTAAACCTGCTGTGATTTTTTTTCCCTTGCTTGAGATTTAGTAATGAAATGTTTGTCTGCTTATTATTTCCTGCCGCTGCTCCGCCCATTGCACCTGCCGAGGCTGTCCGTTATAATCACCTGCTCATTGCCAAGACAAAATACCTGTCTAAGTGGGGTGCAAACATGGTATTATTGCATTGCTCACCAAAAAAAATGTGACAAGAGTACAAAATTTATGAGGGTGAGATGTGGTGGGGCGGCGTGAGTTATGGTCACTCTGTAGGCAGGAGCACAGTTGGGTAACCCTGACAACACTAAGGATTACATTGCCGAGCCAAATGAGCCATGAGTATTAGAAATGACCAATCCTGCAGGAAGGGTCAAAGTTCTTCCCTCCCTTCTTCCTCTCCTCGACACTGAGCAGGGATACGCTTCACCCACGCCCTTTCCACCGGCTGTATCGCATCCCAGAGTGTTAAAGTGTCCTTTCATCACCTGCCTCGCACCTCCTCTTCTCCCTGTTATTAGCAAGCTGATCAAACAGGTTACCTTCTGGTCCTCCCCGTCGATTTCTGTTGCTCCTGAGATGGGCCGATGTAACGTTGTAAAGCCACCACCACACTTTTCTAGTTACGATTGTTGTTTTCTTTTTACACTTGGTAAAAGGAACATGAATGCAGTCATGAAAGCAACGTTGTTGTTTTGTTTTTTTTAGCGTGTGTTCCTGCAGACTGGCATGGCGGCGCCCAAGGAGAATGGGAAAAGGATGAGAAGTAATGACCGCCTCCCTCCCTCCCTCCCTTTTTTCCTCTCTCTCCTTTCCTCCCGCCTTATCAGGACGCAGGGCAAGAAATTTTTTTTCCTCACATTCAGAAGTGGTCGAGTTTTTGGTGGTGTGAGCATTGAAGCGTAAGTTCACCTTGGCAGTGGAGTCTGATGGAAAGTTTGTGCGTATAATGAACAGGGCAAGCACGAAGCCATAACAAAGGAAGATGAGGTTCAAGTAAAAAGATGACAAAAATAGCCAATCGGTTGTCGCACTCCAAGGATTTTTAGCTCCCACTCGATGGATATGATCTTGATGCAACACTTGCATTAGAAATATAAGAATAATCAAATGCCTCGGACAATAAATATTGCGTTACGAGCTCGGTGAGGGCGTGTCCGGTGTGGTGTGTGACGTGGGCCCCGCGGGAGGCAAGATGAAGAGGGAGAAAGGCGTTGAGGAAGGATGCAGCGAGTAGAAAAGTATTAAGAAATATTTGAGGGTGTGAGGGCATGGCTGGGGCGAGGCAGTGAAGGGATGTGTCGCTCCCCAGCACTCAGGCCGCCCCACTATCCGTCGCACCCTGTAACTGGCCTCATAATTAATTAAGGTGATCCCCTTGGCCCACCTCTAACCTATGGCGTCCTGAGAGTGCATGCGAGTTAAGGAGGTCATGGCTGACGTGATCATGTTAACCCGAGGGTGGAGCTGACCTCCTTCGCCGGGTTGACCTGACCCCAGCGACGGAGACTCACCTCCATACAGTTTATCAAGAAAATGTAGTGATTTTTTCTACCTCATTTTGATACACTTTGCGTTTGCATATATTCTCCCTGCAAAGCAGCAAGCAAGGCCATGTGAATATATATATATATATATATATATATATATATATATATATATATATATATATATATATATATATATATACATATATGTATGTATATATATATATATATATATATATATATATATATATATATATATATATATATATATATATATATATACGT
>JAXIVD010002374.1:0-57500 GCA_036785275.1 Cancer borealis | reverse complement strand
ACAGATTTTAACTGGTTTTTTAACATGTTTAAACTGGTTTTAACCGGTTTTATCCGAGTTTTACGTTAACCTAACCTAACCTAACCTACACCTAACCTAACCTAACCTAACCTAACCTAACCTAACCTAACCTAACCTAACCTAACCTAACCTTAACCTAACCTAACCTAAACCTAACCTAACCTAACTACCTTAAACCAGCTAAAACTCGTTAGGTTAGGTTAAGGTTAGGTTAGGTTAGGTTAGGTTAGGTTAGGTTAGGTTAGGTTAGGTTAGGTTAGGTTAGGTTAGGTAAGGTTTGGTTAGGTTAGGTTAGATTAGGTTTAAAAAACCCGTTTAAACTCGGATAAAACCGGTTATAAACTGGTTAAAACCCGTTAAACTGGTTAAAAAACCAGTTTAAAAACCTGTTTAAAACCGGCAAAAACTGGTAAAAACCCGATTTAAAAATGGGTTGAAACAGAAAAAAACTGGTAAAAAACTGGTTAAAAATAGTTTTAAAAAAATCGAAATAAAACCGGTAAAAATTGGTTAGGTTAGGTTAGGTTAGGTTAAAAAAAAACGTAAAACTCGGATAAAATCGGTTAAAAACATTTAAAACCGGTTAAAAAAACTGGTTTTTTTAACCAGTTATAACCGGTTTTATCCGAGTTTAACGTTTTTTTTTAACCTAACGTAACCTAACCTAACCTATCCTAACCTAACATAACCAATTTTTACCGGTTTTATTCGTTTTTTTTTTTTTTTTTTTTTAACCAGTTTTTACCTGTTTAACGTGTTTTCAATCAATTTTTAAAACCGGTTTTTTACCATTTTTTGTCGGTTTTAACAGATTTTAACTGGTTTTTTAACATGTTTAACTGGTTTTAACCGGTTTTATCCGAGTTTTACGTTAACCTAACCTAACCTAACCTAACTCTAACCTAACCTAACCTAACCTAACCTAACCTAACCTTAACCTAACCTAACCTAACCTAACCTAACCTAACCTAACCTAACCTAACCTTAAACCAGCTAAAAACTCGTTAGGTTAGGTTAAGGTTAGGTTAGGTTAGGTTAGGTTAGGTTAGGTTAGGTTAGGTTAGGTTAGGTTAGGTAAGGTTTGGTTAGGTTAGGTTAGATTAGGTTTAAAAAACCCGTTAAACTCGGATAAAACCGGTTATAACTGGTTAAAACCCGTTAAACTGGTTAAAAAAACAGTTAAAACCTGTTAAAACCGGCAAAAACTGGTAAAAACCGATTTAAAAATGGGTTGAAACAGGTAAAAACTGGTAAAAACTGGTTAAAAATAGTTTTAAAAAATCGAATAAAACCGGTAAAAATTGGTTAGGTTAGGTTAGGTTAGGTTAGCTTAGGTTAAAAAAAAACGTAAAACTCGGATAAAATCGGTTAAAAACATTTAAACATTTAAACTCGGATAAAACCGGTTATAACTGGTTAAAAACCAGTTTTTTAACCGGTTTAAATGTTTTTAACCGATTTTATCCGAGTTTTACGTTTTTTTTTAACCTAACCTAACCTAACCTAACCAATTTTTACCGGTTTTATTCGATTTTTTAAAACTATTTTTAACCAGTTTTTACCAGTTTTTTTCTGTTTCAACCCATTTTTAAATCGGTTTTTACCAGTTTTTGCCGGTTTTAACAGGTTTTAACTGGTTTTTTAACCAGTTTAACGGGTTTTAACCAGTTATAACCGGTTTTATCCGAGTTTAACGGGTTTTTTAAACCTAATCTAACCTAACCTAACCAAACCTTACCTAACCTAACCTAACCTAACCTAACCTAACCTAACCTAACCTAACCTAACCTAACCTAACCTAACCTTAACCTAACCTAACGAGTTTTAGCTGGTTTAAGGTTAGGTTAGGTTAGGTTAGGTTAGGTTAGGTTAAGGTTAGGTTAGGTTAGGTTAGGTTAGGTTAGGTTAGGTTAGGTTAGGTTAGGTTAGGTTAGGTTAGGTTAGGTTAGGTTAGGTTAACGTAAAACTCGGATAAAACCGGTTAAAACCAGTTAAACATGTTAAAAAACCAGTTAAAATCTGTTAAAACCGACAAAAACTGGTAAAAACCGGTTTAAAAATTGATTGAAACACGTTAAAACTGGTAAAAACTGGTTAAAAAAAAAAAAAAAAAACGAATAAAACCGGTAAAAATTGGTTATGTTAGGTTAGGTTAGGTTAGGTTAGGTTAGGTTAGGTTACGTTAGGTTAAAAAAAACGTTAAACTCGGATAAAACTGGTTATAACTGGTTAAAAACCAGTTTTTTAACCGGTTTAAATGTTTTTAACCGATTTTATCCGAGTTTTACGTTTTTTTTTAACCTAAGCTAACCTAACCTAACCTAACCTAACCAATTTTTACCGGTTTTATTCGATTTTTTAAAACTATTTTTAACCAGTTTTTACCAGGTTAGGTTAGGTTAGGTTAGGTTAGGTTAGGTTAACGTAAAACTCGGATAAAACCGGTTAAAACCAGTTAAACATGTTAAAAAACCAGTTAAAATCTGTTAAAACCGACAAAAAATGGTAAAAACCGGTTTAAAAATTGATTGAAACACGTTGAAACTGGAAAAACTGGTAAAGAACTATTTTTAACCAGTTTTTACCAGTTTTTACCTGTTTCAACCCATTTTTAAATCGGTTTTTACCAGTTTTTGCCGGTTTTAACAGGTTTTAACTGTTTTTTTAACCAGTTTAACGGGTTTTAACCAGTTATAACCGGTTTTATCCGAGTTTAACGGGTTTTTTAAATCTAATCTAACCTAACCTAACCAAACCTTACCTAACCTAACCTAACCTAACCTAACCTAACCTAACCTAACCTAACCTAACCTAACCTAACCTAACCTTAACCTAACCTAACGAGTTTTAGCTGGTTTAAGGTTAGGTTAGGTTAGGTTAGGTTAGGTTAGGTTAAGGTTAGGTTAGGTTAGGTTAGGTTAGGTTAGGTTAGGTTAGGTTAGGTTAGGTTAGGTTAGGTTAGGTTAGGTTAACGTAAAACTCGGATAAAACCGGTTAAAACCAGTTAAACATGTTAAAAAACCAGTTAAAATCTGTTAAAACCGGCAAAAACTGGTAAAAACCGATTTAAAAATGGGTTGAAACAGGTAAAAACTGGTAAAAACTGGTTAAAAATAGTTCTTTACCAGTTTTTCCAGTTTCAACGTGTTTCAATCAATTTTTAAACCGGTTTTTACCATTTTTTGTCGGTTTTAACAGATTTTAACTGGTTTTTTAACATGTTTAACTGGTTTTAACCGGTTTTATCCGAGTTTTACGTTAACCTAACCTAACCTAACCTAACCTAACCTAACCTGGTAAAAACTGGTTAAAAATAGTTTTAAAAAATCGAATAAAACCGGTAAAAATTGGTTAGGTTAGGTTAGGTTAGGTTAGCTTAGGTTAAAAAAAAACGTAAAACTCGGATAAAATCGGTTAAAAACATTTAAACCGGTTAAAAAACTGGTTTTTAACCAGTTATAACCAGTTTTATCCGAGTTTAACGTTTTTTTTAACCTAACGTAACCTAACCTAACCTAACCTAACCTAACCTAACCTAACATAACCAATTTTTACCGGTTTTATTCGTTTTTTTTTTTTTTTTTTAACCAGTTTTTACCAGTTTTAACGTGTTTCAATCAATTTTTAAACCGGTTTTTACCAGTTTTTGTCGGTTTTAACAGATTTTAACTGGTTTTTTAACATGTTTAACTGGTTTTAACCGGTTTTATCCGAGTTTTACGTTAACCTAACCTAACCTAACCTAACCTAACCTAACCTAACCTAACCTAACCTAACCTAACCTAACCTAACCTAACCTAACCTAACCTTAACCTAACCTAACCTAACCTAACCTAACCTAACCTTAAACCAGCTAAAACTCGTTAGGTTAGGTTAAGGTTAGGTTAGGTTAGGTTAGGTTAGGTTAGGTTAGGTTAGGTTAGGTTAGGTTAGGTTAGGTTAGGTAAGGTTTGGTTAGGTTAGGTTAGATTAGGTTTAAAAAACCCGTTAAACTCGGATAAAACCGGTTATAACTGGTTAAAACCCGTTAAACTGGTTAAAAAACCAGTTAAAACCTGTTAAAACCGGCAAAAACTGGTAAAAACCGATTTAAAAATGGGTTGAAACAGAAAAAAACTGGTAAAAACTGGTTAAAAATAGTTTTAAAAAATCGAATAAAACCGGTAAAAATTGGTTAGGTTAGGTTAGGTTAGGTTAAAAAAAAACGTAAAACTCGGATAAAATCGGTTAAAAACATTTAAACCGGTTAAAAAACTGGTTTTTAACCAGTTATAACCGGTTTTATCCGAGTTTAAATGTTTAAATGTTTTTAACCGATTTTATCCGAGTTTTACGTTTTTTTTTAACCTAAGCTAACCTAACCTAACCTAACCTAACCAATTTTTACCGGTTTTATTCGATTTTTTAAAACTATTTTTAACCAGTTTTTACCAGTTTTTACCTGTTTCAACCCATTTTTAAATCGGTTTTTACCAGTTTTTGCCGGTTTTAACAGGTTTTAACTGTTTTTTTAACCAGTTTAACGGGTTTTAACCAGTTATAACCGGTTTTATCCGAGTTTAACGGGTTTTTTAAACCTAATCTAACCTAACCTAACCAAACCTTACCTAACCTAACCTAACCTAACCTAACCTAACCTAACCTAACCTAACCTAACCTAACCTTAACCTAACCTAACGAGTTTTAGCTGGTTTAAGGTTAGGTTAGGTTAGGTTAGGTTAGGTTAGGTTAGGTTAGGTTAGGTTAAGGTTAGGTTAGGTTAGGTTAGGTTAGGTTAGGTTAGGTTAGGTTAGGTTAGGTTAGGTTAACGTAAAACTCGGATAAAACCGGTTAAAACCAGTTAAACATGTTAAAAAACCAGTTAAAATCTGTTAAAACCGACAAAAAATGGTAAAAACCGGTTTAAAAATTGATTGAAACACGTTAAAACAGGTAAAAACTGGTTAAAAAAAAAAAAAAAAAAAACGAATAAAACCGGTAAAAATTGGTTATGTTAGGTTAGGATAGGTTAGGTTAGGTTACGTTAGGTTAAAAAAAACGTTAAACTCGGATAAAACCGGTTATAACTGGTTAAAAACCAGTTTTTTAACCGGTTTAAATGTTTTTAACCGATTTTATCCGAGTTTTACGTTTTTTTTTAACCTAACCTAACCTAACCTAACCAATTTTTACCGGTTTTATTCGATTTTTTAAAACTATTTTTAACCAGTTTTTACCAGTTTTTTTCTGTTTCAACCCATTTTTAAATCGGTTTTTACCAGTTTTTGCCGGTTTTAACAGGTTTTAACTGGTTTTTTAACCAGTTTAACGGGTTTTAACCAGTTATAACCGGTTTTATCCGAGTTTAACGGGTTTTTTAAACCTAATCTAACCTAACCTAACCAAACCTTACCTAACCTAACCTAACCTAACCTAACCTAACCTAACCTAACCTAACCTAACCTAACCTAACCTAACCTTAACCTAACCTAACGAGTTTTAGCTGGTTTAAGGTTAGGTTAGGTTAGGTTAGGTTAGGTTAGGTTAAGGTTAGGTTAGGTTAGGTTAGGTTAGGTTAGGTTAGGTTAGGTTAGGTTAGGTTAGGTTAGGTTAGGTTAGGTTAGGTTAGGTTAACGTAAAACTCGGATAAAACCGGTTAAAACCAGTTAAACATGTTAAAAAACCAGTTAAAATCTGTTAAAACCGACAAAAACTGGTAAAAACCGGTTTAAAAATTGATTGAAACACGTTAAAACTGGTAAAAACTGGTTAAAAAAAAAAAAAAAAAACGAATAAAACCGGTAAAAATTGGTTATGTTAGGTTAGGTTAGGTTAGGTTAGGTTAGGTTAGGTTACGTTAGGTTAAAAAAAACGTTAAACTCGGATAAAACTGGTTATAACTGGTTAAAAACCAGTTTTTTAACCGGTTTAAATGTTTTTAACCGATTTTATCCGAGTTTTACGTTTTTTTTTAACCTAAGCTAACCTAACCTAACCTAACCTAACCAATTTTTACCGGTTTTATTCGATTTTTTAAAACTATTTTTAACCAGTTTTTACCAGGTTAGGTTAGGTTAGGTTAGGTTAGGTTAGGTTAACGTAAAACTCGGATAAAACCGGTTAAAACCAGTTAAACATGTTAAAAAACCAGTTAAAATCTGTTAAAACCGACAAAAAATGGTAAAAACCGGTTTAAAAATTGATTGAAACACGTTGAAACTGGAAAAACTGGTAAAGAACTATTTTTAACCAGTTTTTACCAGTTTTTACCTGTTTCAACCCATTTTTAAATCGGTTTTTACCAGTTTTTGCCGGTTTTAACAGGTTTTAACTGTTTTTTTAACCAGTTTAACGGGTTTTAACCAGTTATAACCGGTTTTATCCGAGTTTAACGGGTTTTTTAAATCTAATCTAACCTAACCTAACCAAACCTTACCTAACCTAACCTAACCTAACCTAACCTAACCTAACCTAACCTAACCTAACCTAACCTAACCTAACCTTAACCTAACCTAACGAGTTTTAGCTGGTTTAAGGTTAGGTTAGGTTAGGTTAGGTTAGGTTAGGTTAAGGTTAGGTTAGGTTAGGTTAGGTTAGGTTAGGTTAGGTTAGGTTAGGTTAGGTTAGGTTAGGTTAGGTTAGGTTAACGTAAAACTCGGATAAAACCGGTTAAAACCAGTTAAACATGTTAAAAAACCAGTTAAAATCTGTTAAAACCGACAAAAACTGGTAAAAACCGGTTTAAAAATTGATTGAAACACGTTAAAACTGGTAAAAACTGGTTAAAAAAAAAAAAAAAAAACGAATAAAACCGGTAAAAATTGGTTATGTTAGGTTAGGTTAGGTTAGGTTAGGTTAGGTTAGGTTACGTTAGGTTAAAAAAAACGTTAAACTCGGATAAAACTGGTTATAACTGGTTAAAAACCAGTTTTTTAACCGGTTTAAATGTTTTTAACCGATTTTATCCGAGTTTTACGTTTTTTTTTAACCTAAGCTAACCTAACCTAACCTAACCTAACCAATTTTTACCGGTTTTATTCGATTTTTTAGAACTATTTTTAACCAGTTTTTACCAGTTTTTACCTGTTTCAACCCATTTTTAAATCGGTTTTTACCAGTTTTTGCCGGTTTTAACAGGTTTTAACTGGTTTTTTAACCAGTTTAACGGGTTTTAACCAGTTATAACCGGTTTTATCCGAGTTTAACGGGTTTTTTAAACCTAATCTAACCTAACCTAACCAAACCTTACCTAACCTAACCTAACCTAACCTAACCTAACCTAACCTAACCTAACCTAACCTAACCTTAACGTAACCTAACGAGTTTTAGCTGGTTTAAGGTTAGGTTAGGTTAGGTTAGGTTAGGTTAGGTTAGGTTAGGTTAGGTTAAGGTTAGGTTAGGTTAGGTTAGGTTAGGTTAGGTTAGGTTAGGTTAGGTTAGGTTAGGTTAACGTAAAACTCGGATAAAACCGGTTAAAACCAGTTAAACATGTTAAAAAACCAGTTAAAATCTGTTAAAACCGACAAAAAATGGTAAAAACCGGTTTAAAAATTGATTGAAACACGTTAAAACTGGTAAAAACTGGTTAAAAAAAAAAAAAAAAAAAACGAATAAAACCGGTAAAAATTGGTTATGTTAGGTTAGGATAGGTTAGGTTAGGTTACGTTAGGTTAAAAAAACCGTTAAACTCGGATAAAACCGGTTATAACTGGTTAAAAACCAGTTTTTTAACCGGTTTAAATGTTTTTAACCGATTTTATCCGAGTTTTACGTTTTTTTTTAACCTAACCTAACCTAACCTAACCAATTTTTACCGGTTTTATTCGATTTTTCAAAACTATTTTTAACCAGTTTTTACCAGTTTTTACCTGTTTCAACCCATTTTTAAATCGGTTTTTACCAGTTTTTGCCGGTTTTAACAGGTTTTAACTGGTTTTTTAACCAGTTTAACGGGTTTTAACCAGTTATAACCGGTTTTATCCGAGTTTAACGGGTTTTTTAAACCTAATCTAACCTAACCTAACCAAACCTTACCTAACCTAACCTAACCTAACCTAACCTAACCTAACCTAACCTAACCTAACCTAACCTAACCTAACCTTAACCTAACCTAACGAGTTTTAGCTGGTTTAAGGTTAGGTTAGGTTAGGTTAGGTTAGGTTAGGTTAAGGTTAGGTTAGGTTAGGTTAGGTTAGGTTAGGTTAGGTTAGGTTAGGTTAGGTTAGGTTAGGTTAGGTTAGGTTAACGTAAAACTCGGATAAAACCGGTTAAAACCAGTTAAACATGTTAAAAAACCAGTTAAAATCTGTTAAAACCGACAAAAACTGGTAAAAACCGGTTTAAAAATTGATTGAAACACGTTAAAACTGGTAAAAACTGGTTAAAAAAAAAAAAAAAAAACGAATAAAACCGGTAAAAATTGGTTATGTTAGGTTAGGTTAGGTTAGGTTAGGTTACGTTAGGTTAAAAAAAACGTTAAACTCGGATAAAACTGGTTATAACTGGTTAAAAACCAGTTTTTTAACCGGTTTAAATGTTTTTAACCGATTTTATCCGAGTTTTACGTTTTTTTTTAACCTAAGCTAACCTAACCTAACCTAACCTAACCAATTTTTACCGGTTTTATTCGATTTTTTAGAACTATTTTTAACCAGTTTTTACCAGTTTTTACCTGTTTCAACCCATTTTTAAATCGGTTTTTACCAGTTTTTGCCGGTTTTAACAGGTTTTAACTGTTTTTTTAACCAGTTTAACGGGTTTTAACCAGTTATAACCGGTTTTATCCGAGTTTAACGGGTTTTTTAAACCTAATCTAACCTAACCTAACCAAACCTTACCTAACCTAACCTAACCTAACCTAACCTAACCTAACCTAACCTAACCTAACCTAACCTAACCTAACCTAACCTTAACCTAACCTAACGAGTTTTAGGTGGTTTAAGGTTAGGTTAGGTTAGGTTAGGTTAGGTTAGGTTAGGTTAGGTTAGGTTAAGGTTAGGTTAGGTTAGGTTAGGTTAGGTTAGGTTAGGTTAGGTTAGGTTAGGTTAACGTAAAACTCGGATAAAACCGGTTAAAACCAGTTAAACATGTTAAAAAACCAGTTAAAATCTGTTAAAACCGACAAAAACTGGTAAAAACCGGTTTAAAAATTGATTGAAACACGTTAAAACTGGTAAAACTGGTTAAAAAAAAAAAAAAAAAAACGAATAAAACCGGTAAAAATTGGTTATGTTAGGTTAGGATAGGTTAGGTTAGGTTACGTTAGGTTAAAAAAACCGTTAAACTCGGATAAAACCGGTTATAACTGGTTAAAAACCAGTTTTTTAACCGGTTTAAATGTTTTTAACCGATTTTATCCGAGTTTTACGTTTTTTTTTAACCTAACCTAACCTAACCTAACCTAACCTAACCAATTTTTACCGGTTTTATTCGATTTTTTAAAACTATTTTTAACCAGTTTTTACCAGTTTTTACCTGTTTCAACCCATTTTTAAATCGGTTTTTACCAGTTTTTGCCGGTTTTAACAGGTTTTAACTGGTTTTTTAACCAGTTTAACGGGTTTTAACCAGTTATAACCGGTTTTATCCGAGTTTAACGGGTTTTTTAAACCTAATCTAACCTAACCTAACCAAACCTTACCTAACCTAACCTAACCTAACCTAACCTAACCTAACCTAACCTAACCTAACCTAACCTTAACCTAACCTAACGAGTTTTAGCTGGTTTAAGGTTAGGTTAGGTTAGGTTAGGTTAGGTTAGGTTAGGTTAGGTTAGGTTAAGGTTAGGTTAGGTTAGGTTAGGTTAGGTTAGGTTAGGTTAGGTTAGGTTCGGTTAGGTTAACGTAAAACTCGGATAAAACCGGTCAAAACCAGTTAAACATGTTAAAAAACCAGTTAAAATCTGTTAAAACCGACAAAAAATGGTAAAAACCGGTTTAAAAATTGATTGAAACACGTTAAAACTGGTAAAAACTGGTTAAAAAAAAAAAAAAAAAAAACGAATAAAACCGGTAAAAATTGGTTATGTTAGGTTAGGATAGGTTAGGTTAGGTTACGTTAGGTTAAAAAAACCGTTAAACTCGGATAAAACCGGTTATAACTGGTTAAAAACCAGTTTTTTAACCGGTTTAAATGTTTTTAACCGATTTTATCCGAGTTTTACGTTTTTTTTTAACCTAACCTAACCTAACCTAACCTAACCTAACCAATTTTTACCGGTTTTATTCGATTTTTTAAAACTATTTTTAACCAGTTTTTACCAGTTTTTACCTGTTTCAACCCATTTTTAAATCGGTTTTTACCAGTTTTTGCCGGTTTTAACAGGTTTTAACTGGTTTTTTAACCAGTTTAACGGGTTTTAACCAGTTATAACCGGTTTTATCCGAGTTTAACGGGTTTTTTAAACCTAATCTAACCTAACCTAACCAAACCTTACCTAACCTAACCTAACCTAACCTAACCTAACCTAACCTAACCTAACCTAACCTAACCTAACCTAACCTAACCTTAACCTAACCTAACGAGTTTTAGGTGGTTTAAGGTTAGGTTAGGTTAGGTTAGGTTAGGTTAGGTTAGGTTAGGTTAGGTTAAGGTTAGGTTAGGTTAGGTTAGGTTAGGTTAGGTTAGGTTAGGTTAGGTTAGGTTAACGTAAAACTCGGATAAAACCGGTTAAAACCAGTTAAACATGTTAAAAAACCAGTTAAAATCTGTTAAAACCGACAAAAACTGGTAAAAACCGGTTTAAAAATTGATTGAAACACGTTAAAACTGGTAAAACTGGTTAAAAAAAAAAAAAAAAAAACGAATAAAACCGGTAAAAATTGGTTATGTTAGGTTAGGATAGGTTAGGTTAGGTTACGTTAGGTTAAAAAAAAACGTTAAACTCGGATAAAACCGGTTATAACTGGTTAAAAACCAGTTTTTTAACCGGTTTAAATGTTTTTAACCGATTTTATCCGAGTTTTACGTTTTTTTTTAACCTAACCTAACCTAACCTAACCTAACCTAACCAATTTTTACCGGTTTTATTTGATTTTTTAAAACTATTTTTAACCAGTTTTTACCAGTTTTTACCTGTTTCAACCCATTTTTAAATCGGTTTTTACCAGTTTTTGCCGGTTTTAACAGGTTTTAACTGTTTTTTTAACCAGTTTAACGGGTTTTAACCAGTTATAACCGGTTTTATCCGAGTTTAACGGGTTTTTTAAACCTAATCTAACCTAACCTAACCAAACCTTACCTAACCTAACCTAACCTAACCTAACCTAACCTAACCTAACCTAACCTAACCTAACCTAACCTAACCTTAACGTAACCTAACGAGTTTTAGCTGGTTTAAGGTTAGGTTAGGTTAGGTTAGGTTAGGTTAGGTTAGGTTAGGTTAGGTTAAGGTTAGGTTAGGTTAGGTTAGGTTAGGTTAGGTTAGGTTAGGTTAGGTTAGGTTAGGTTAACGTAAAACTCGGATAAAACCGGTTAAAACCAGTTAAACATGTTAAAAAACCAGTTAAAATCTGTTAAAACCGACAAAAAATGGTAAAAACCGGTTTAAAAATTGATTGAAACACGTTAAAACTGGTAAAAACTGGTTAAAAAAAAAAAAAAAAAATCGAATAAAACCGGTAAAAATTGGTTATGTTAGGTTAGGATAGGTTAGGTTAGGTTACGTTAGGTTAAAAAAACCGTTAAACTTGGATAAAACCGGTTATAACTGGTTAAAAACCAGTTTTTTAACCGGTTTAAATGTTTTTAACCGATTTTATCCGAGTTTTACGTTTTTTTTTAACCTAACCTAACCTAACCTAACCAATTTTTACCGGTTTTATTCGATTTTTTAAAACTATTTTTAACCAGTTTTTACCAGTTTTTACCTGTTTCAACCCATTTTTAAATCGGTTTTTACCAGTTTTTGCCGGTTTTAACAGGTTTTAACTGGTTTTTTAACCAGTTTAACGGGTTTTAACCAGTTATAACCGGTTTTATCCGAGTTTAACGGGTTTTTTAAACCTAATCTAACCTAACCTAACCAAACCTTACCTAACCTAACCTAACCTAACCTAACCTAACCTAACCTAACCTAACCTAACCTAACCTAACCTAACCTTAACCTAACCTAACGAGTTTTAGCTGGTTTAAGGTTAGGTTAGGTTAGGTTAGGTTAGGTTAGGTTAAGGTTAGGTTAGGTTAGGTTAGGTTAGGTTAGGTTAGGTTAGGTTAGGTTAGGTTAGGTTAGGTTAGGTTAGGTTAACGTAAAACTCGGATAAAACCGGTTAAAACCAGTTAAACATGTTAAAAAACCAGTTAAAATCTGTTAAAACCGACAAAAACTGGTAAAAACCGGTTTAAAAATTGATTGAAACACGTTAAAACTGGTAAAAACTGGTTAAAAAAAAAAAAAAAAAACGAATAAAACCGGTAAAAATTGGTTATGTTAGGTTAGGTTAGGTTAGGTTAGGTTAGGTTAGGTTACGTTAGGTTAAAAAAAACGTTAAACTCGGATAAAACTGGTTATAACTGGTTAAAAACCAGTTTTTTAACCGGTTTAAATGTTTTTAACCGATTTTATCCGAGTTTTACGTTTTTTTTTAACCTAAGCTAACCTAACCTAACCTAACCTAACCAATTTTTACCGGTTTTATTCGATTTTTTAAAACTATTTTTAACCAGTTTTTACCAGGTTAGGTTAGGTTAGGTTAGGTTAGGTTAGGTTAACGTAAAACTCGGATAAAACCGGTTAAAACCAGTTAAACATGTTAAAAAACCAGTTAAAATCTGTTAAAACCGACAAAAAATGGTAAAAACCGGTTTAAAAATTGATTGAAACACGTTGAAACTGGAAAAACTGGTAAAGAACTATTTTTAACCAGTTTTTACCAGTTTTTACCTGTTTCAACCCATTTTTAAATCGGTTTTTACCAGTTTTTGCCGGTTTTAACAGGTTTTAACTGTTTTTTTAACCAGTTTAACGGGTTTTAACCAGTTATAACCGGTTTTATCCGAGTTTAACGGGTTTTTTAAACCTAATCTAACCTAACCTAACCAAACCTTACCTAACCTAACCTAACCTAACCTAACCTAACCTAACCTAACCTAACCTAACCTAACCTAACCTTAACCTAACCTAACGAGTTTTAGGTGGTTTAAGGTTAGGTTAGGTTAGGTTAGGTTAGGTTAGGTTAGGTTAGGTTAGGTTAAGGTTAGGTTAGGTTAGGTTAGGTTAGGTTAGGTTAGGTTAGGTTAGGTTAGGTTAACGTAAAACTCGGATAAAACCGGTTAAAACCAGTTAAACATGTTAAAAAACCAGTTGAAATCTGTTAAAACCGACAAAAACTGGTAAAAACCGGTTTAAAAATTGATTGAAACACGTTAAAACTGGTAAAACTGGTTAAAAAAAAAAAAAAAAAAACGAATAAAACCGGTAAAAATTGGTTATGTTAGGTTAGGATAGGTTAGGTTAGGTTACGTTAGGTTAAAAAAACCGTTAAACTCGGATAAAACCGGTTATAACTGGTTAAAAACCAGTTTTTTAACCGGTTTAAATGTTTTTAACCGATTTTATCCGAGTTTTACGTTTTTTTTTAACCTAACCTAACCTAACCTAACCTAACCTAACCAATTTTTACCGGTTTTATTCGATTTTTTAAAACTATTTTTAACCAGTTTTTACCAGTTTTTACCTGTTTCAACCCATTTTTAAATCGGTTTTTACCAGTTTTTGCCGGTTTTAACAGGTTTTAACTGGTTTTTTAACCAGTTTAACGGGTTTTAACCAGTTATAACCGGTTTTATCCGAGTTTAACGGGTTTTTTAAACCTAATCTAACCTAACCTAACCAAACCTTACCTAACCTAACCTAACCTAACCTAACCTAACCTAACCTAACCTAACCTTAACCTAACCTAACGAGTTTTAGCTGGTTTAAGGTTAGGTTAGGTTAGGTTAGGTTAGGTTAGGTTAGATTAGGTTAGGTTAAGGTTAGGTTAGGTTAGGTTAGGTTAGGTTAGGTTAGGTTAGGTTAGGTTAGGTTAGGTTAACGTAAAACTCGGATAAAACCGGTTAAAACCAGTTAAACATGTTAAAAAACCAGTTAAAATCTGTTATAACCGACAAAAAATGGTAAAAACCGGTTTAAAAATTGATTGAAACACGTTAAAACTGGTAAAAACTGGTTAAAAAAAAAAAAAAAAAAAACGAATAAAACCGGTAAAAATTGGTTATGTTAGGTTAGGATAGGTTAGGTTAGGTTACGTTAGGTTAAAAAAACCGTTAAACTCGGATAAAACCGGTTATAACTGGTTAAAAACCAGTTTTTTAACCGGTTTAAATGTTTTTAACCGATTTTATCCGAGTTTTACGTTTTTTTTTAACCTAACCTAACCAATTTTTACCGGTTTTATTCGATTTTTTAAAACTATTTTTAACCAGTTTTTACCAGTTTTTACCTGTTTCAACCCATTTTTAAATCGGTTTTTACCAGTTTTTGCCGGTTTTAACAGGTTTTAACTGGTTTTTTAACCAGTTTAACGGGTTTTAACCAGTTATAACCGGTTTTATCCGAGTTTAACGGGTTTTTTAAACCTAATCTAACCTAACCTAACCAAACCTTACCTAACCTAACCTAACCTAACCTAATCTAACCTAACCTAACCTAACCTAACCTAACCTAACCTAACCTTAACCTAACCTAACGAGTTTTAGCTGGTTTAAGGTTAGGTTAGGTTAGGTTAGGTTAGGTTAGGTTAAGGTTAGGTTAGGTTAGGTTAGGTTAGGTTAGGTTAGGTTAGGTTAGGTTAGGTTAGGTTAGGTTAGGTTAGGTTAGGTTAGGTTAACGTAAAACTCGGATAAAACCGGTTAAAACCAGTTAAACATGTTAAAAAACCAGTTAAAATCTGTTAAAACCGACAAAAACTGGTAAAAACCGGTTTAAAAATTGATTGAAACACGTTAAAACTGGTAAAAACTGGTTAAAAAAAAAAAAAAAAAACGAATAAAACCGGTAAAAATTGGTTATGTTAGGTTAGGTTAGGTTAGGTTAGGTTAGGTTAGGTTAGGTTACGTTAGGTTAAAAAAAACGTTAAACTCGGATAAAACTGGTTATAACTGGTTAAAAACCAGTTTTTTAACCGGTTTAAATGTTTTTAACCGATTTTATCCGAGTTTTACGTTTTTTTTTAACCTAAGCTAACCTAACCTAACCTAACCTAACCAATTTTTACCGGTTTTATTCGATTTTTTAAAACTATTTTTAACCAGTTTTTACCAGTTTTTACCTGTTTCAACCCATTTTTAAATCGGTTTTTACCAGTTTTTGCCGGTTTTAACAGGTTTTAACTGTTTTTTTAACCAGTTTAACGGGTTTTAACCAGTTATAACCGGTTTTATCCGAGTTTAACGGGTTTTTTAAACCTAATCTAACCTAACCTAACCAAACCTTACCTAACCTAACCTAACCTAACCTAACCTAACCTAACCTAACCTAACCTAACCTAACCTTAACCTAACCTAACGAGTTTTAGCTGGTTTAAGGTTAGGTTAGGTTAGGTTAGGTTAGGTTAGGTTAGGTTAGGTTAGGTTAAGGTTAGGTTAGGTTAGGTTAGGTTAGGTTAGGTTAGGTTAGGTTAGGTTAGGTTAGGTTAACGTAAAACTCGGATAAAACCGGTTAAAACCAGTTAAACATGTTAAAAAACCAGTTAAAATCTGTTAAAACCGACAAAAAATGGTAAAAACCGGTTTAAAAATTGATTGAAACACGTTAAAACAGGTAAAAACTGGTTAAAAAAAAAAAAAAAAAAAACGAATAAAACCGGTAAAAATTGGTTATGTTAGGTTAGGATAGGTTAGGTTAGGTTACGTTAGGTTAAAAAAAACGTTAAACTCGGATAAAACCGGTTATAACTGGTTAAAAACCAGTTTTTTAACCGGTTTAAATGTTTTTAACCGATTTTATCCGAGTTTTACGTTTTTTTTTAACCTAACCTAACCTAACCTAACCAATTTTTACCGGTTTTATTCGATTTTTTAAAACTATTTTTAACCAGTTTTTACCAGTTTTTTTCTGTTTCAACCCATTTTTAAATCGGTTTTTACCAGTTTTTGCCGGTTTTAACAGGTTTTAACTGGTTTTTTAACCAGTTTAACGGGTTTTAACCAGTTATAACCGGTTTTATCCGAGTTTAACGGGTTTTTTAAACCTAATCTAACCTAACCTAACCAAACCTTACCTAACCTAACCTAACCTAACCTAACCTAACCTAACCTAACCTAACCTAACCTAACCTAACCTAACCTTAACGTAACCTAACGAGTTTTAGCTGGTTTAAGGTTAGGTTAGGTTAGGTTAGGTTAGGTTAGGTTAGGTTAGGTTAGGTTAAGGTTAGGTTAGGTTAGGTTAGGTTAGGTTAGGTTAGGTTAGGTTAGGTTAGGTTAGGTTAACGTAAAACTCGGATAAAACCGGTTAAAACCAGTTAAACATGTTAAAAAACCAGTTAAAATCTGTTAAAACCGACAAAAAATGGTAAAAACCGGTTTAAAAATTGATTGAAACACGTTAAAACTGGTAAAAACTGGTTAAAAAAAAAAAAAAAAAATCGAATAAAACCGGTAAAAATTGGTTATGTTAGGTTAGGATAGGTTAGGTTAGGTTACGTTAGGTTAAAAAAACCGTTAAACTTGGATAAAACCGGTTATAACTGGTTAAAAACCAGTTTTTTAACCGGTTTAAATGTTTTTAACCGATTTTATCCGAGTTTTACGTTTTTTTTTAACCTAACCTAACCTAACCTAACCAATTTTTACCGGTTTTATTCGATTTTTTAAAACTATTTTTAACCAGTTTTTACCAGTTTTTACCTGTTTCAACCCATTTTTAAATCGGTTTTTACCAGTTTTTGCCGGTTTTAACAGGTTTTAACTGGTTTTTTAACCAGTTTAACGGGTTTTAACCAGTTATAACCGGTTTTATCCGAGTTTAACGGGTTTTTTAAACCTAATCTAACCTAACCTAACCAAACCTTACCTAACCTAACCTAACCTAACCTAACCTAACCTAACCTAACCTAACCTAACCTAACCTAACCTAACCTTAACCTAACCTAACGAGTTTTAGCTGGTTTAAGGTTAGGTTAGGTTAGGTTAGGTTAGGTTAGGTTAAGGTTAGGTTAGGTTAGGTTAGGTTAGGTTAAACTGGTTAAAAAAACAGTTAAAACCTGTTAAAACCGGCAAAAACTGGTAAAAACCGATTTAAAAATGGGTTGAAACAGGTAAAAACTGGTAAAAACTGGTTAAAAATAGTTTTAAAAAATCGAATAAAACCGGTAAAAATTGGTTAGGTTAGGTTAGGTTAGGTTAGCTTAGGTTAAAAAAAAACGTAAAACTCGGATAAAATCGGTTAAAAACATTTAAACCGGTTAAAAAACTGGTTTTTAACCAGTTATAACCAGTTTTATCCGAGTTTAACGTTTTTTTTAACCTAACGTAACCTAACCTAACCTAACCTAACCTAACCTAACCTAACCTAACATAACCAATTTTTACCGGTTTTATTCGTTTTTTTTTTTTTTTTTTAACCAGTTTTTACCAGTTTTAACGTGTTTCAATCAATTTTTAAACCGGTTTTTACCAGTTTTTGTCGGTTTTAACAGATTTTAACTGGTTTTTTAACATGTTTAACTGGTTTTAACCGGTTTTATCCGAGTTTTACGTTAACCTAACCTAACCTAACCTAACCTAACCTAACCTAACCTAACCTAACCTAACCTAACCTAACCTAACCTAACCTAACCTAACCTTAACCTAACCTAACCTAACCTAACCTAACCTAACCTTAAACCAGCTAAAACTCGTTAGGTTAGGTTAAGGTTAGGTTAGGTTAGGTTAGGTTAGGTTAGGTTAGGTTAGGTTAGGTTAGGTTAGGTTAGGTTAGGTAAGGTTTGGTTAGGTTAGGTTAGATTAGGTTTAAAAAACCCGTTAAACTCGGATAAAACCGGTTATAACTGGTTAAAACCCGTTAAACTGGTTAAAAAACCAGTTAAAACCTGTTAAAACCGGCAAAAACTGGTAAAAACCGATTTAAAAATGGGTTGAAACAGAAAAAAACTGGTAAAAACTGGTTAAAAATAGTTTTAAAAAATCGAATAAAACCGGTAAAAATTGGTTAGGTTAGGTTAGGTTAGGTTAAAAAAAAACGTAAAACTCGGATAAAATCGGTTAAAAACATTTAAACCGGTTAAAAAACTGGTTTTTAACCAGTTATAACCGGTTTTATCCGAGTTTAACGTTTTTTTTAACCTAACGTAACCTAACCTAACCTATCCTAACCTAACATAACCAATTTTTACCGGTTTTATTCGTTTTTTTTTTTTTTTTTTTTAACCAGTTTTTACCTGTTTTAACGTGTTTCAATCAATTTTTAAACCGGTTTTTACCATTTTTTGTCGGTTTTAACAGATTTTAACTGGTTTTTTAACATGTTTAACTGGTTTTAACCGGTTTTATCCGAGTTTTACGTTAACCTAACCTAACCTAACCTAACCTAACCTAACCTAACCTAACCTAACCTAACCTAACCTTAACCTAACCTAACCTAACCTAACCTAACCTAACCTAACCTAACCTAACCTTAAACCAGCTAAAACTCGTTAGGTTAGGTTAAGGTTAGGTTAGGTTAGGTTAGGTTAGGTTAGGTTAGGTTAGGTTAGGTTAGGTTAGGTAAGGTTTGGTTAGGTTAGGTTAGATTAGGTTTAAAAAACCCGTTAAACTCGGATAAAACCGGTTATAACTGGTTAAAACCCGTTAAACTGGTTAAAAAAACAGTTAAAACCTGTTAAAACCGGCAAAAACTGGTAAAAACCGATTTAAAAATGGGTTGAAACAGGTAAAAACTGGTAAAAACTGGTTAAAAATAGTTTTAAAAAATCGAATAAAACCGGTAAAAATTGGTTAGGTTAGGTTAGGTTAGGTTAGCTTAGGTTAAAAAAAAACGTAAAACTCGGATAAAATCGGTTAAAAACATTTAAACCGGTTAAAAAACTGGTTTTTAACCAGTTATAACCAGTTTTATCCGAGTTTAACGTTTTTTTTAACCTAACGTAACCTAACCTAACCTAACCTAACCTAACCTAACCTAACCTAACATAACCAATTTTTACCGGTTTTATTCGTTTTTTTTTTTTTTTTTTAACCAGTTTTTACCAGTTTTAACGTGTTTCAATCAATTTTTAAACCGGTTTTTACCAGTTTTTGTCGGTTTTAACAGATTTTAACTGGTTTTTTAACATGTTTAACTGGTTTTAACCGGTTTTATCCGAGTTTTACGTTAACCTAACCTAACCTAACCTAACCTAACCTAACCTAACCTAACCTAACCTAACCTAACCTAACCTAACCTAACCTAACCTAACCTTAACCTAACCTAACCTAACCTAACCTAACCTAACCTTAAACCAGCTAAAACTCGTTAGGTTAGGTTAAGGTTAGGTTAGGTTAGGTTAGGTTAGGTTAGGTTAGGTTAGATTAGGTTAGGTTAGGTTAGGTTAGGTAAGGTTTGGTTAGGTTAGGTTAGATTAGGTTTAAAAAACCCGTTAAACTCGGATAAAACCGGTTATAACTGGTTAAAACCCGTTAAACTGGTTAAAAAACCAGTTAAAACCTGTTAAAACCGGCAAAAACTGGTAAAAACCGATTTAAAAATGGGTTGAAACAGGTAAAAACTGGTAAAAACTGGTTAAAAATAGTTTTAAAAAATCGAATAAAACCGGTAAAAATTGGTTAGGTTAGGTTAAAAAAAAACGTAAAACTCGGATAAAATCGGTTAAAAACATTTAAACCGGTTAAAAAACTGGTTTTTAACCAGTTATAACCGGTTTTATCCGAGTTTAACGGTTTTTTTAACCTAACGTAACCTAACCTAACCTATCCTAACCTAACATAACCAATTTTTACCGGTTTTATTCGTTTTTTTTTTTTTTTTTTTTAACCAGTTTTTACCAGTTTTAACGTGTTTCAATCAATTTTTAAACCGGTTTTTACCATTTTTTGTCGGTTATAACAGATTTTAACTGGTTTTTTAACATGTTTAACTGGTTTTAACCGGTTTTATCCGAGTTTTACGTTAACCTAACCTAACCTAACCTAACCTAACCTAACCTAACCTAACCTAACCTAACCTAACCTTAACCTAACCTAATCTAACCTAACCTAACCTAACCTAACCTAACCTAACCTTAAACCAGCTAAAACTCGTTAGGTTAGGTTAAGGTTAGGTTAGGTTAGGTTAGGTTAGGTTAGGTTAGGTTAGGTTAGGTAAGGTTTGGTTAGGTTAGGTTAGATTAGGTTTAAAAAACCCGTTAAACTCGGATAAAACCGGTTATAACTGGTTAAAACCCGTTAAACTGGTTAAAAAACCAGTTAAAACCTGTTAAAACCGGCAAAAACTGGTAAAAACCGATTTAAAAATGGGTTGAAACAGGTAAAAACTGGTAAAAACTGGTTAAAAATAGTTTTAAAAAATCGAATAAAACCGGTAAAAATTGGTTAGGTTAGGTTAGGTTAGGTTAGGTTAGGTTAAAAAAAAACGTAAAACTCGGATAAAATCGGTTAAAAACATTTAAACCGGTTAAAAAACTGGTTTTTAACCAGTTATAACCGGTTTTATCCGAGTTTAACGGTTTTTTTAACCTAACGTAACCTAACCTAACCTATCCTAACCTAACATAACCAATTTTTACCGGTTTTATTCGTTTTTTTTTTTTTTTTTTTAACCAGTTTTACCAGTTTTAACGTGTTTCAATCAATTTTTAAACCGGTTTTTACCAGTTTTTGTCGGTTTTAACAGATTTCAACTGGTTTTTTAACATGTTTAACTGGTTTTAACCGGTTTTATCCGAGTTTTACGTTAACCTAACCTAACCTAACCTAACCTAACCTAACCTAACCTAACCTAACCTAACCTTAACCTAACCTAACCTAACCTAACCTAACCTAACCTAACCTAACCTAACCTTAAACCACCTAAAACTCGTTAGGTTAGGTTAAGGTTAGGTTAGGTTAGGTTAGGTTAGGTTAGGTTAGGTTAGGTTAGGTTAGGTTAGGTTAGGTAAGGTTTGGTTAGGTTAGGTTAGATTAGGTTTAAAAAACCCGTTAAACTCGGATAAAACCGGTTATAACTGGTTAAAACCCGTTAAACTGGTTAAAAAAACAGTTAAAACCTGTTAAAACCGGCAAAAACTGGTAAAAACCGATTTAAAAATGGGTTGAAACAGGTAAAAACTGGTAAAAACTGGTTAAAAATAGTTCTTTACCAGTTTTTCCAGTTTCAACGTGTTTCAATCAATTTTTAAACCGGTTTTTACCATTTTTTGTCGGTTTTAACAGATTTTAACTGGTTTTTTAACATGTTTAACTGGTTTTAACCGGTTTTATCCGAGTTTTACGTTAACCTAACCTAACCTAACCTAACCTAACCTAACCTGGTAAAAACTGGTTAAAAATAGTTTTAAAAAATCGAATAAAACCGGTAAAAATTGGTTAGGTTAGGTTAGGTTAGGTTAGCTTAGGTTAAAAAAAAACGTAAAACTCGGATAAAATCGGTTAAAAACATTTAAACCGGTTAAAAAACTGGTTTTTAACCAGTTATAACCAGTTTTATCCGAGTTTAACGTTTTTTTTAACCTAACGTAACCTAACCTAACCTAACCTAACCTAACCTAACCTAACATAACCAATTTTTACCGGTTTTATTCGTTTTTTTTTTTTTTTTTTAACCAGTTTTTACCAGTTTTAACGTGTTTCAATCAATTTTTAAACCGGTTTTTACCAGTTTTTGTCGGTTTTAACAGATTTTAACTGGTTTTTTAACATGTTTAACTGGTTTTAACCGGTTTTATCCGAGTTTTACGTTAACCTAACCTAACCTAACCTAACCTAACCTAACCTAACCTAACCTAACCTAACCTAACCTAACCTAACCTAACCTTAACCTAACCTAACCTAACCTAACCTAACCTAACCTTAAACCAGCTAAAACTCGTTAGGTTAGGTTAAGGTTAGGTTAGGTTAGGTTAGGTTAGGTTAGGTTAGGTTAGGTTAGGTTAGGTTAGGTTAGGTTAGGTAAGGTTTGGTTAGGTTAGGTTAGATTAGGTTTAAAAAACCCGTTAAACTCGGATAAAACCGGTTATAACTGGTTAAAACCCGTTAAACTGGTTAAAAAACCAGTTAAAACCTGTTAAAACCGGCAAAAACTGGTAAAAACCGATTTAAAAATGGGTTGAAACAGGTAAAAACTGGTAAAAACTGGTTAAAAATAGTTTTAAAAAATCGAATAAAACCGGTAAAAATTGGTTAGGTTAGGTTAGGTTAGGTTAAAAAAAAACGTAAAACTCGGATAAAATCGGTTAAAAACATTTAAACCGGTTAAAAAACTGGTTTTTAACCAGTTATAACCGGTTTTATCCAAGTTTAACGGTTTTTTTAACCTAACGTAACCTAACCTAACCTATCCTAACCTAACATAACCAATTTTTACCGGTTTTATTCGATTTTTTTTTTTTTTTTTTAACCAGTTTTTACCAGTTTTAACGTGTTTCAATCAATTTTTAAACCGGTTTTTACCATTTTTTGTCGGTTTTAACAGATTTTAACTGGTTTTTTAACATGTTTAACTGGTTTTAACCGGTTTTATCCGAGTTTTACGTTAACCTAACCTAACCTAACCTAACCTAACCTAACCTAACCTAACCTAACCTAACCTAACCTTAACCTAACCTAACCTAACCTAACCTAACCTAACCTAACCTAACCTAACCTTAAACCAGCTAAAACTCGTTAGGTTACGTTAAGGTTAGGTTAGGTTAGGTTAGGTTAGGTTAGGTTAGGTTAGGTTAGGTTAGGTTAGGTTAGGTTAGGTAAGGTTTGGTTAGGTTAGGTTAGATTAGGTTTAAAAAACCCGTTAAACTCGGATAAAACCGGTTATAACTGGTTAAAACCCGTTAAACTGGTTAAAAAAACAGTTAAAACCTGTTAAAACCGGCAAAAACTGGTAAAAACCGATTTAAAAATGGGTTGAAACAGGTAAAAACTGGTAAAAACTGGTTAAAAATAGTTTTAAAAAATCAAATAAAACCGGTAAAAATTGGTTAGGTTAGGTTAGGTTAGGTTAGGTTAGGTTAAAAAAAAACGTAAAACTCGGATAAAATCGGTTAAAAACATTTAAACCGGTTAAAAAACTGGTTTTTAACCAGTTATAACCGGTTTTATCCGAGTTTAACGTTTTTTTTTAACCTAACGTAACCTAACCTAACATATCCTAACCTAACATAACCAATTTTTACCGGTTTTATTCGTTTTTTTTTTTTTTTTTTTAACCAGTTTTACCAGTTTTAACGTGTTTCAATCAATTTTTAAACCGGTTTTTACCAGTTTTTGTCGGTTTTAACAGATTTTAACTGGTTTTTTAACATGTTTAACTGGTTTTAACCGGTTTTATCCGAGTTTTACGTTAACCTAACCTAACCTAACCTAACCTAACCTAACCTAACCTAACCTAACCTAACCTTAACCTAACCTAACCTAACCTAACCTAACCTAACCTAACCTAACCTAACCTTAAACCACCTAAAACTCGTTAGGTTAGGTTAAGGTTAGGTTAGGTTAGGTTAGGTTAGGTTAGGTTAGGTTAGGTTAGGTTAGGTTAGGTTAGGTTAGGTTAGGTAAGGTTTGGTTAGGTTAGGTTAGATTAGGTTTAAAAAACCCGTTAAACTCGGATAAAACCGGTTATAACTGGTTAAAACCCGTTAAACTGGTTAAAAAACCAGTTAAAACCTGTTAAAACCGGCAAAAACTGGTAAAAACCGATTTAAAAATGGGTTGAAACAGGTAAAAACTGGTAAAAACTGGTTAAAAATAGTTTTAAAAAATCGAATAAAACCGGTAAAAATTGGTTAGGTTAGGTTAGGTTAGGTTAGGTTAGGTTAAAAAAAAACGTAAAACTCGGATAAAATCGGTTAAAAACATTTAAACCGGTTAAAAAACTGGTTTTTAACCAGTTATAACCGGTTTTATCCGAGTTTAACGGTTTTTTTAACCTAACGTAACCTAACCTAACCTATCCTAACCTAACATAACCAATTTTTACCGGTTTTATTCGTTTTTTTTTTTTTTTTTTTTAACCAGTTTTTACCAGTTTTAACGTGTTTCAATCAATTTTTAAACCGGTTTTTACCATTTTTTGTCGGTTTTAACAGATTTTAACTGGTTTTTTAACATGTTTAACTGGTTTTGACCGGTTTTATCCGAGTTTTACGTTAACCTAACCGAACCTAACCTAACCTAACCTAACCTAACCTAACCTAACCTAACCTAACCTTAACCTAACCTAACCTAACCTAACCTAACCTAACCTAACCTAACCTAACCTTAAACCAGCTAAAACTCGTTAGGTTAGGTTAAGGTTAGGTTAGGTTAGGTTAGGTTAGGTTAGGTTAGGTTAGGTTAGGTTAGGTTAGGTAAGGTTTGGTTAGGTTAGGTTAGATTAGGTTTAAAAAACCCGTTAAACTCGGATAAAACCGGTTATAACTGGTTAAAACCCGTTAAACTGGTTAAAAAACCAGTTAAAACCTGTTAAAACCGGCAAAAACTGGTAAAAACCGATTTAAAAATGGGTTGAAACAGGTAAAAACTGGTAAAAACTGGTTAAAAATAGTTTTAAAAAATCGAATAAAACCGGTAAAAATTGGTTAGGTTAGGTTAGGTTAGGTTAGGTTAGGTTAAAAAAAAACGTAAAACTCGGATAAAATCGGTTAAAAACATTTAAACCGGTTAAAAAACTGGTTTTTAACCAGTTATAACCGGTTTTATCCGAGTTTAACGGTTTTTTTAACCTAACGTAACCTAACCTAACCTATCCTAACCTAACATAACCAATTTTTACCGGTTTTATTCGTTTTTTTTTTTTTTTTTTTAACCAGTTTTACCAGTTTTAACGTGTTTCAATCAATTTTTAAACCGGTTTTTACCAGTTTTTGTCGGTTTTAACAGATTTTAACTGGTTTTTTAACATGTTTAACTGGTTTTAACCGGTTTTATCCGAGTTTTACGTTAACCTAACCTAACCTAACCTAACCTAACCTAACCTAACCTAACCTAACCTAACCTTAACCTAACCTAACCTAACCTAACCTAACCTAACCTAACCTAACCTAACCTTAAACCACCTAAAACTCGTTAGGTTAGGTTAAGGTTAGGTTAGGTTAGGTTAGGTTAGGTTAGGTTAGGTTAGGTTAGGTTAGGTTAGGTTAGGTTAGGTTAGGTAAGGTTTGGTTAGGTTAGGTTAGATTAGGTTTAAAAAACCCGTTAAACTCGGATAAAACCGGTTATAACTGGTTAAAACCCGTTAAACTGGTTAAAAAAACAGTTAAAACCTGTTAAAACCGGCAAAAACTGGTAAAAACCGATTTAAAAATGGGTTGAAACAGGTAAAAACTGGTAAAAACTGGTTAAAAATAGTTCTAAAAAATCGAATAAAACCGGTAAAAATTGGTTAGGTTAGGTTAGGTTAGGTTAGCTTAGGTTAAAAAAAAACGTAAAACTCGGATAAAATCGGTTAAAAACATTTAAACCGGTTAAAAAACTGGTTTTTAACCAGTTATAACCAGTTTTATCCGAGTTTAACGTTTTTTTTAACCTAACGTAACCTAACCTAACCTAACCTAACCTAACATAACCAATTTTTACCGGTTTTATTCGTTTTTTTTTTTTTTTTTTAACCAGTTTTTACCAGTTTTAACGTGTTTCAATCAATTTTTAAACCGGTTTTTACCAGTTTTTGTCGGTTTTAACAGATTTTAACTGGTTTTTTAACATGTTTAACTGGTTTTAACCGGTTTTATCCGAGTTTTACGTTAACCTAACCTAACCTAACCTAACCTAACCTAACCTAACCTAACCTAACCTAACCTAACCTAACCTAACCTAACCTTAACCTAACCTAACCTAACCTAACCTAACCTAACCTTAAACCAGCTAAAACTCGTTAGGTTAGGTTAAGGTTAGGTTAGGTTAGGTTAGGTTAGGTTAGGTTAGGTTAGGTTAGGTTAGGTTAGGTTAGGTTAGGTAAGGTTTGGTTAGGTTAGGTTAGATTAGGTTTAAAAAACCCGTTAAACTCGGATAAAACCGGTTATAACTGGTTAAAACCCGTTAAACTGGTTAAAAAACCAGTTAAAACCTGTTAAAACCGGCAAAAACTGGTAAAAACCGATTTAAAAATGGGTTGAAACAGGTAAAAACTGGTAAAAACTGGTTAAAAATAGTTTTGAAAAATCGAATAAAACCGGTAAAAATTGGTTAGGTTAGGTTAGGTTAGGTTAAAAAAAAACGTAAAACTCGGATAAAATCGGTTAAAAACATTTAAACCGGTTAAAAAACTGGTTTTTAACCAGTTATAACCGGTTTTATCCGAGTTTAACGGTTTTTTTAACCTAACGTAACCTAACCTAACCTATCCTAACCTAACATAACCAATTTTTACCGGTTTTATTCGTTTTTTTTTTTTTTTTTTTTAACCAGTTTTTACCAGTTTTAACGTGTTTCAATCAATTTTTAAACCGGTTTTTACCATTTTTTGTCGGTTTTAACAGATTTTAACTGGTTTTTTAACATGTTTAACTGGTTTTAACCGGTTTTATCCGAGTTTTACGTTAACCTAACCTAACCTAACCTAACCTAACCTAACCTAACCTAACCTAACCTAACCTAACCTTAACCTAACCTAACCTAACCTAACCTAACCTAACCTAACCTAACCTAACCTTAAACCAGCTAAAACTCGTTAGGTTACGTTAAGGTTAGGTTAGGTTAGGTTAGGTTAGGTTAGGTTAGGTTAGGTTAGGTTAGGTTAGGTAAGGTTTGGTTAGGTTAGGTTAGATTAGGTTTAAAAAACCCGTTAAACTCGGATAAAACCGGTTATAACTGGTTAAAACCCGTTAAACTGGTTAAAAAACCAGTTAAAACCTGTTAAAACCGGCAAAAACTGGTAAAAACCGATTTAAAAATGGGTTGAAACAGGTAAAAACTGGTAAAAACTGGTTAAAAATAGTTCTAAAAAATCGAATAAAACCGGTAAAAATTGGTTAGGTTAGGTTAGGTTAGGTTAGCTTAGGTTAAAAAAAAACGTAAAACTCGGATAAAATCGGTTAAAAACATTTAAACCGGTTAAAAAACTGGTTTTTAACCAGTTATAACCAGTTTTATCCGAGTTTAACGTTTTTTTTAACCTAACGTAACCTAACCTAACCTAACCTAACCTAACCTAACCTAACATAACCAATTTTTACCGGTTTTATTCGTTTTTTTTTTTTTTTTTTAACCAGTTTTTACCAGTTTTAACGTGTTTCAATCAATTTTTAAACCGGTTTTTACCAGTTTTTGTCGGTTTTAACAGATTTTAACTGGTTTTTTAACATGTTTAACTGGTTTTAACCGGTTTTATCCGAGTTTTACGTTAACCTAACCTAACCTAACCTAACCTAACCTAACCTAACCTAACCTAACCTAACCTAACCTAACCTAACCTAACCTTAACCTAACCTAACCTAACCTAACCTAACCTAACCTTAAACCAGCTAAAACTCGTTAGGTTAGGTTAAGGTTAGGTTAGGTTAGGTTAGGTTAGGTTAGGTTAGGTTAGGTTAGGTTAGGTTAGGTTAGGTTAGGTAAGGTTTGGTTAGGTTAGGTTAGATTAGATTTAAAAAACCCGTTAAACTCGGATAAAACCGGTTATAACTGGTTAAAACCCGTTAAACTGGTTAAAAAAACAGTTAAAACCTGTTAAAACCGGCAAAAACTGGTAAAAACCGATTTAAAAATGGGTTGAAACAGGTAAAAACTGGTAAAAACTGGTTAAAAATAGTTCTTTACCAGTTTTTCCAGTTTCAACGTGTTTCAATCAATTTTTAAACCGGTTTTTACCATTTTTTGTCGGTTTTAACAGATTTTAACTGGTTTTTTAACATGTTTAACTGGTTTTAACCGGTTTTATCCGAGTTTTACGTTAACCTAACCTAACCTAACCTAACCTAACCTAACCTGGTAAAAACTGGTTAAAAATAGTTTTAAAAAATCGAATAAAACCGGTAAAAATTGGTTAGGTTAGGTTAGGTTAGGTTAGCTTAGGTTAAAAAAAAACGTAAAACTCGGATAAAATCGGTTAAAAACATTTAAACCGGTTAAAAAACTGGTTTTTAACCAGTTATAACCAGTTTTATCCGAGTTTAACGTTTTTTTTAACCTAACGTAACCTAACCTAACCTAACCTAACCTAACCTAACCTAACATAACCAATTTTTACCGGTTTTATTCGTTTTTTTTTTTTTTTTTTAACCAGTTTTTACCAGTTTTAACGTGTTTCAATCAATTTTTAAACCGGTTTTTACCAGTTTTTGTCGGTTTTAACAGATTTTAACTGGTTTTTTAACATGTTTAACTGGTTTCAACCGGTTTTATCCGAGTTTTACGTTAACCTAACCTAACCTAACCTAACCTAACCTAACCTAACCTAACCTAACCTAACCTAACCTAACCTAACCTAACCTAACCTAACCTTAACCTAACCTAACCTAACCTAACCTAACCTAACCTTAAACCAGCTAAAACTCGTTAGGTTAGGTTAAGGTTAGGTTAGGTTAGGTTAGGTTAGGTTAGGTTAGGTTAGGTTAGGTTAGGTTAGGTTAGGTTAGGTAAGGTTTGGTTAGGTTAGGTTAGATTAGGTTTAAAAAACCCGTTAAACTCGGATAAAACCGGTTATAACTGGTTAAAACCCGTTAAACTGGTTAAAAAACCAGTTAAAACCTGTTAAAACCGGCAAAAACTGGTAAAAACCGATTTAAAAATGGGTTGAAACAGAAAAAAACTGGTAAAAACTGGTTAAAAATAGTTTTAAAAAATCGAATAAAACCGGTAAAAATTGGTTAGGTTAGGTTAGGTTAGGTTAAAAAAAAACGTAAAACTCGGATAAAATCGGTTAAAAACATTTAAACCGGTTAAAAAACTGGTTTTTAACCAGTTATAACCGGTTTTATCCGAGTTTAACGTTTTTTTTAACCTAACGTAACCTAACCTAACCTATCCTAACCTAACATAACCAATTTTTACCGGTTTTATTCGTTTTTTTTTTTTTTTTTTTTAACCAGTTTTTACCTGTTTTAACGTGTTTCAATCAATTTTTAAACCGGTTTTTACCATTTTTTGTCGGTTTTAACAGATTTTAACTGGTTTTTTAACATGTTTAACTGGTTTTAACCGGTTTTATCCGAGTTTTACGTTAACCTAACCTAACCTAACCTAACCTAACCTAACCTAACCTAACCTAACCTAACCTAACCTTAACCTAACCTAACCTAACCTAACCTAACCTAACCTAACCTAACCTAACCTTAAACCAGCTAAAACTCGTTAGGTTAGGTTAAGGTTAGGTTAGGTTAGGTTAGGTTAGGTTAGGTTAGGTTAGGTTAGGTTAGGTTAGGTAAGGTTTGGTTAGGTTAGGTTAGATTAGGTTTAAAAAACCCGTTAAACTCGGATAAAACCGGTTATAACTGGTTAAAACCCGTTAAACTGGTTAAAAAAACAGTTAAAACCTGTTAAAACCGGCAAAAACTGGTAAAAACCGATTTAAAAATGGGTTGAAACAGGTAAAAACTGGTAAAAACTGGTTAAAAATAGTTTTAAAAAATCGAATAAAACCGGTAAAAATTGGTTAGGTTAGGTTAGGTTAGGTTAGCTTAGGTTAAAAAAAAACGTAAAACTCGGATAAAATCGGTTAAAAACATTTAAACCGGTTAAAAAACTGGTTTTTAACCAGTTATAACCAGTTTTATCCGAGTTTAACGTTTTTTTTAACCTAACGTAACCTAACCTAACCTAACCTAACCTAACCTAACCTAACCTAACATAACCAATTTTTACCGGTTTTATTCGTTTTTTTTTTTTTTTTTTAACCAGTTTTTACCAGTTTTAACGTGTTTCAATCAATTTTTAAACCGGTTTTTACCAGTTTTTGTCGGTTTTAACAGATTTTAACTGGTTTTTTAACATGTTTAACTGGTTTTAACCGGTTTTATCCGAGTTTTACGTTAACCTAACCTAACCTAACCTAACCTAACCTAACCTAACCTAACCTAACCTAACCTAACCTAACCTAACCTAACCTAACCTAACCTTAACCTAACCTAACCTAACCTAACCTAACCTAACCTTAAACCAGCTAAAACTCGTTAGGTTAGGTTAAGGTTAGGTTAGGTTAGGTTAGGTTAGGTTAGGTTAGGTTAGATTAGGTTAGGTTAGGTTAGGTTAGGTAAGGTTTGGTTAGGTTAGGTTAGATTAGGTTTAAAAAACCCGTTAAACTCGGATAAAACCGGTTATAACTGGTTAAAACCCGTTAAACTGGTTAAAAAACCAGTTAAAACCTGTTAAAACCGGCAAAAACTGGTAAAAACCGATTTAAAAATGGGTTGAAACAGGTAAAAACTGGTAAAAACTGGTTAAAAATAGTTTTAAAAAATCGAATAAAACCGGTAAAAATTGGTTAGGTTAGGTTAAAAAAAAACGTAAAACTCGGATAAAATCGGTTAAAAACATTTAAACCGGTTAAAAAACTGGTTTTTAACCAGTTATAACCGGTTTTATCCGAGTTTAACGGTTTTTTTAACCTAACGTAACCTAACCTAACCTATCCTAACCTAACATAACCAATTTTTACCGGTTTTATTCGTTTTTTTTTTTTTTTTTTTTAACCAGTTTTTACCAGTTTTAACGTGTTTCAATCAATTTTTAAACCGGTTTTTACCATTTTTTGTCGGTTATAACAGATTTTAACTGGTTTTTTAACATGTTTAACTGGTTTTAACCGGTTTTATCCGAGTTTTACGTTAACCTAACCTAACCTAACCTAACCTAACCTAACCTAACCTAACCTAACCTAACCTAACCTTAACCTAACCTAATCTAACCTAACCTAACCTAACCTAACCTAACCTAACCTTAAACCAGCTAAAACTCGTTAGGTTAGGTTAAGGTTAGGTTAGGTTAGGTTAGGTTAGGTTAGGTTAGGTTAGGTTAGGTAAGGTTTGGTTAGGTTAGGTTAGATTAGGTTTAAAAAACCCGTTAAACTCGGATAAAACCGGTTATAACTGGTTAAAACCCGTTAAACTGGTTAAAAAACCAGTTAAAACCTGTTAAAACCGGCAAAAACTGGTAAAAACCGATTTAAAAATGGGTTGAAACAGGTAAAAACTGGTAAAAACTGGTTAAAAATAGTTTTAAAAAATCGAATAAAACCGGTAAAAATTGGTTAGGTTAGGTTAGGTTAGGTTAGGTTAGGTTAAAAAAAAACGTAAAACTCGGATAAAATCGGTTAAAAACATTTAAACCGGTTAAAAAACTGGTTTTTAACCAGTTATAACCGGTTTTATCCGAGTTTAACGGTTTTTTTAACCTAACGTAACCTAACCTAACCTATCCTAACCTAACATAACCAATTTTTACCGGTTTTATTCGTTTTTTTTTTTTTTTTTTTAACCAGTTTTACCAGTTTTAACGTGTTTCAATCAATTTTTAAACCGGTTTTTACCAGTTTTTGTCGGTTTTAACAGATTTCAACTGGTTTTTTAACATGTTTAACTGGTTTTAACCGGTTTTATCCGAGTTTTACGTTAACCTAACCTAACCTAACCTAACCTAACCTAACCTAACCTAACCTAACCTAACCTTAACCTAACCTAACCTAACCTAACCTAACCTAACCTAACCTAACCTAACCTTAAACCACCTAAAACTCGTTAGGTTAGGTTAAGGTTAGGTTAGGTTAGGTTAGGTTAGGTTAGGTTAGGTTAGGTTAGGTTAGGTTAGGTTAGGTAAGGTTTGGTTAGGTTAGGTTAGATTAGGTTTAAAAAACCCGTTAAACTCGGATAAAACCGGTTATAACTGGTTAAAACCCGTTAAACTGGTTAAAAAAACAGTTAAAACCTGTTAAAACCGGCAAAAACTGGTAAAAACCGATTTAAAAATGGGTTGAAACAGGTAAAAACTGGTAAAAACTGGTTAAAAATAGTTCTTTACCAGTTTTTCCAGTTTCAACGTGTTTCAATCAATTTTTAAACCGGTTTTTACCATTTTTTGTCGGTTTTAACAGATTTTAACTGGTTTTTTAACATGTTTAACTGGTTTTAACCGGTTTTATCCGAGTTTTACGTTAACCTAACCTAACCTAACCTAACCTAACCTAACCTGGTAAAAACTGGTTAAAAATAGTTTTAAAAAATCGAATAAAACCGGTAAAAATTGGTTAGGTTAGGTTAGGTTAGGTTAGCTTAGGTTAAAAAAAAACGTAAAACTCGGATAAAATCGGTTAAAAACATTTAAACCGGTTAAAAAACTGGTTTTTAACCAGTTATAACCAGTTTTATCCGAGTTTAACGTTTTTTTTAACCTAACGTAACCTAACCTAACCTAACCTAACCTAACCTAACCTAACATAACCAATTTTTACCGGTTTTATTCGTTTTTTTTTTTTTTTTTTAACCAGTTTTTACCAGTTTTAACGTGTTTCAATCAATTTTTAAACCGGTTTTTACCAGTTTTTGTCGGTTTTAACAGATTTTAACTGGTTTTTTAACATGTTTAACTGGTTTTAACCGGTTTTATCCGAGTTTTACGTTAACCTAACCTAACCTAACCTAACCTAACCTAACCTAACCTAACCTAACCTAACCTAACCTAACCTAACCTAACCTTAACCTAACCTAACCTAACCTAACCTAACCTAACCTTAAACCAGCTAAAACTCGTTAGGTTAGGTTAAGGTTAGGTTAGGTTAGGTTAGGTTAGGTTAGGTTAGGTTAGGTTAGGTTAGGTTAGGTTAGGTTAGGTAAGGTTTGGTTAGGTTAGGTTAGATTAGGTTTAAAAAACCCGTTAAACTCGGATAAAACCGGTTATAACTGGTTAAAACCCGTTAAACTGGTTAAAAAACCAGTTAAAACCTGTTAAAACCGGCAAAAACTGGTAAAAACCGATTTAAAAATGGGTTGAAACAGGTAAAAACTGGTAAAAACTGGTTAAAAATAGTTTTAAAAAATCGAATAAAACCGGTAAAAATTGGTTAGGTTAGGTTAGGTTAGGTTAAAAAAAAACGTAAAACTCGGATAAAATCGGTTAAAAACATTTAAACCGGTTAAAAAACTGGTTTTTAACCAGTTATAACCGGTTTTATCCAAGTTTAACGGTTTTTTTAACCTAACGTAACCTAACCTAACCTATCCTAACCTAACATAACCAATTTTTACCGGTTTTATTCGATTTTTTTTTTTTTTTTTTAACCAGTTTTTACCAGTTTTAACGTGTTTCAATCAATTTTTAAACCGGTTTTTACCATTTTTTGTCGGTTTTAACAGATTTTAACTGGTTTTTTAACATGTTTAACTGGTTTTAACCGGTTTTATCCGAGTTTTACGTTAACCTAACCTAACCTAACCTAACCTAACCTAACCTAACCTAACCTAACCTAACCTAACCTTAACCTAACCTAACCTAACCTAACCTAACCTAACCTAACCTAACCTAACCTTAAACCAGCTAAAACTCGTTAGGTTACGTTAAGGTTAGGTTAGGTTAGGTTAGGTTAGGTTAGGTTAGGTTAGGTTAGGTTAGGTTAGGTTAGGTTAGGTAAGGTTTGGTTAGGTTAGGTTAGATTAGGTTTAAAAAACCCGTTAAACTCGGATAAAACCGGTTATAACTGGTTAAAACCCGTTAAACTGGTTAAAAAAACAGTTAAAACCTGTTAAAACCGGCAAAAACTGGTAAAAACCGATTTAAAAATGGGTTGAAACAGGTAAAAACTGGTAAAAACTGGTTAAAAATAGTTTTAAAAAATCAAATAAAACCGGTAAAAATTGGTTAGGTTAGGTTAGGTTAGGTTAGGTTAGGTTAAAAAAAAACGTAAAACTCGGATAAAATCGGTTAAAAACATTTAAACCGGTTAAAAAACTGGTTTTTAACCAGTTATAACCGGTTTTATCCGAGTTTAACGTTTTTTTTTAACCTAACGTAACCTAACCTAACCTATCCTAACCTAACATAACCAATTTTTACCGGTTTTATTCGTTTTTTTTTTTTTTTTTTTAACCAGTTTTACCAGTTTTAACGTGTTTCAATCAATTTTTAAACCGGTTTTTACCAGTTTTTGTCGGTTTTAACAGATTTTAACTGGTTTTTTAACATGTTTAACTGGTTTTAACCGGTTTTATCCGAGTTTTACGTTAACCTAACCTAACCTAACCTAACCTAACCTAACCTAACCTAACCTAACCTAACCTTAACCTAACCTAACCTAACCTAACCTAACCTAACCTAACCTAACCTAACCTTAAACCACCTAAAACTCGTTAGGTTAGGTTAAGGTTAGGTTAGGTTAGGTTAGGTTAGGTTAGGTTAGGTTAGGTTAGGTTAGGTTAGGTTAGGTTAGGTTAGGTAAGGTTTGGTTAGGTTAGGTTAGATTAGGTTTAAAAAACCCGTTAAACTCGGATAAAACCGGTTATAACTGGTTAAAACCCGTTAAACTGGTTAAAAAACCAGTTAAAACCTGTTAAAACCGGCAAAAACTGGTAAAAACCGATTTAAAAATGGGTTGAAACAGGTAAAAACTGGTAAAAACTGGTTAAAAATAGTTTTAAAAAATCGAATAAAACCGGTAAAAATTGGTTAGGTTAGGTTAGGTTAGGTTAGGTTAGGTTAAAAAAAAACGTAAAACTCGGATAAAATCGGTTAAAAACATTTAAACCGGTTAAAAAACTGGTTTTTAACCAGTTATAACCGGTTTTATCCGAGTTTAACGGTTTTTTTAACCTAACGTAACCTAACCTAACCTATCCTAACCTAACATAACCAATTTTTACCGGTTTTATTCGTTTTTTTTTTTTTTTTTTTTAACCAGTTTTTACCAGTTTTAACGTGTTTCAATCAATTTTTAAACCGGTTTTTACCATTTTTTGTCGGTTTTAACAGATTTTAACTGGTTTTTTAACATGTTTAACTGGTTTTGACCGGTTTTATCCGAGTTTTACGTTAACCTAACCGAACCTAACCTAACCTAACCTAACCTAACCTAACCTAACCTAACCTAACCTTAACCTAACCTAACCTAACCTAACCTAACCTAACCTAACCTAACCTAACCTTAAACCAGCTAAAACTCGTTAGGTTAGGTTAAGGTTAGGTTAGGTTAGGTTAGGTTAGGTTAGGTTAGGTTAGGTTAGGTTAGGTTAGGTAAGGTTTGGTTAGGTTAGGTTAGATTAGGTTTAAAAAACCCGTTAAACTCGGATAAAACCGGTTATAACTGGTTAAAACCCGTTAAACTGGTTAAAAAACCAGTTAAAACCTGTTAAAACCGGCAAAAACTGGTAAAAACCGATTTAAAAATGGGTTGAAACAGGTAAAAACTGGTAAAAACTGGTTAAAAATAGTTTTAAAAAATCGAATAAAACCGGTAAAAATTGGTTAGGTTAGGTTAGGTTAGGTTAGGTTAGGTTAAAAAAAAACGTAAAACTCGGATAAAATCGGTTAAAAACATTTAAACCGGTTAAAAAACTGGTTTTTAACCAGTTATAACCGGTTTTATCCGAGTTTAACGGTTTTTTTAACCTAACGTAACCTAACCTAACCTATCCTAACCTAACATAACCAATTTTTACCGGTTTTATTCGTTTTTTTTTTTTTTTTTTTAACCAGTTTTACCAGTTTTAACGTGTTTCAATCAATTTTTAAACCGGTTTTTACCAGTTTTTGTCGGTTTTAACAGATTTTAACTGGTTTTTTAACATGTTTAACTGGTTTTAACCGGTTTTATCCGAGTTTTACGTTAACCTAACCTAACCTAACCTAACCTAACCTAACCTAACCTAACCTAACCTAACCTTAACCTAACCTAACCTAACCTAACCTAACCTAACCTAACCTAACCTAACCTTAAACCACCTAAAACTCGTTAGGTTAGGTTAAGGTTAGGTTAGGTTAGGTTAGGTTAGGTTAGGTTAGGTTAGGTTAGGTTAGGTTAGGTTAGGTTAGGTTAGGTAAGGTTTGGTTAGGTTAGGTTAGATTAGGTTTAAAAAACCCGTTAAACTCGGATAAAACCGGTTATAACTGGTTAAAACCCGTTAAACTGGTTAAAAAAACAGTTAAAACCTGTTAAAACCGGCAAAAACTGGTAAAAACCGATTTAAAAATGGGTTGAAACAGGTAAAAACTGGTAAAAACTGGTTAAAAATAGTTCTAAAAAATCGAATAAAACCGGTAAAAATTGGTTAGGTTAGGTTAGGTTAGGTTAGCTTAGGTTAAAAAAAAACGTAAAACTCGGATAAAATCGGTTAAAAACATTTAAACCGGTTAAAAAACTGGTTTTTAACCAGTTATAACCAGTTTTATCCGAGTTTAACGTTTTTTTTAACCTAACGTAACCTAACCTAACCTAACCTAACCTAACATAACCAATTTTTACCGGTTTTATTCGTTTTTTTTTTTTTTTTTTAACCAGTTTTTACCAGTTTTAACGTGTTTCAATCAATTTTTAAACCGGTTTTTACCAGTTTTTGTCGGTTTTAACAGATTTTAACTGGTTTTTTAACATGTTTAACTGGTTTTAACCGGTTTTATCCGAGTTTTACGTTAACCTAACCTAACCTAACCTAACCTAACCTAACCTAACCTAACCTAACCTAACCTAACCTAACCTAACCTAACCTTAACCTAACCTAACCTAACCTAACCTAACCTAACCTTAAACCAGCTAAAACTCGTTAGGTTAGGTTAAGGTTAGGTTAGGTTAGGTTAGGTTAGGTTAGGTTAGGTTAGGTTAGGATAGGTTAGGTTAGGTTAGGTAAGGTTTGGTTAGGTTAGGTTAGATTAGGTTTAAAAAACCCGTTAAACTCGGATAAAACCGGTTATAACTGGTTAAAACCCGTTAAACTGGTTAAAAAACCAGTTAAAACCTGTTAAAACCGGCAAAAACTGGTAAAAACCGATTTAAAAATGGGTTGAAACAGGTAAAAACTGGTAAAAACTGGTTAAAAATAGTTTTGAAAAATCGAATAAAACCGGTAAAAATTGGTTAGGTTAGGTTAGGTTAGGTTAAAAAAAAACGTAAAACTCGGATAAAATCGGTTAAAAACATTTAAACCGGTTAAAAAACTGGTTTTTAACCAGTTATAACCGGTTTTATCCGAGTTTAACGGTTTTTTTAACCTAACGTAACCTAACCTAACCTATCCTAACCTAACATAACCAATTTTTACCGGTTTTATTCGTTTTTTTTTTTTTTTTTTTTAACCAGTTTTTACCAGTTTTAACGTGTTTCAATCAATTTTTAAACCGGTTTTTACCATTTTTTGTCGGTTTTAACAGATTTTAACTGGTTTTTTAACATGTTTAACTGGTTTTAACCGGTTTTATCCGAGTTTTACGTTAACCTAACCTAACCTAACCTAACCTAACCTAACCTAACCTAACCTAACCTAACCTAACCTTAACCTAACCTAACCTAACCTAACCTAACCTAACCTAACCTAACCTAACCTTAAACCAGCTAAAACTCGTTAGGTTACGTTAAGGTTAGGTTAGGTTAGGTTAGGTTAGGTTAGGTTAGGTTAGGTTAGGTTAGGTTAGGTAAGGTTTGGTTAGGTTAGGTTAGATTAGGTTTAAAAAACCCGTTAAACTCGGATAAAACCGGTTATAACTGGTTAAAACCCGTTAAACTGGTTAAAAAACCAGTTAAAACCTGTTAAAACCGGCAAAAACTGGTAAAAACCGATTTAAAAATGGGTTGAAACAGGTAAAAACTGGTAAAAACTGGTTAAAAATAGTTCTAAAAAATCGAATAAAACCGGTAAAAATTGGTTAGGTTAGGTTAGGTTAGGTTAGCTTAGGTTAAAAAAAAACGTAAAACTCGGATAAAATCGGTTAAAAACATTTAAACCGGTTAAAAAACTGGTTTTTAACCAGTTATAACCAGTTTTATCCGAGTTTAACGTTTTTTTTAACCTAACGTAACCTAACCTAACCTAACCTAACCTAACCTAACCTAACATAACCAATTTTTACCGGTTTTATTCGTTTTTTTTTTTTTTTTTTAACCAGTTTTTACCAGTTTTAACGTGTTTCAATCAATTTTTAAACCGGTTTTTACCAGTTTTTGTCGGTTTTAACAGATTTTAACTGGTTTTTTAACATGTTTAACTGGTTTTAACCGGTTTTATCCGAGTTTTACGTTAACCTAACCTAACCTAACCTAACCTAACCTAACCTAACCTAACCTAACCTAACCTAACCTAACCTAACCTAACCTTAACCTAACCTAACCTAACCTAACCTAACCTAACCTTAAACCAGCTAAAACTCGTTAGGTTAGGTTAAGGTTAGGTTAGGTTAGGTTAGGTTAGGTTAGGTTAGGTTAGGTTAGGTTAGGTTAGGTTAGGTTAGGTAAGGTTTGGTTAGGTTAGGTTAGATTAGATTTAAAAAACCCGTTAAACTCGGATAAAACCGGTTATAACTGGTTAAAACCCGTTAAACTGGTTAAAAAACCAGTTAAAACCTGTTAAAACCGGCAAAAACTGGTAAAAACCGATTTAAAAATGGGTTGAAACAGGTAAAAACTGGTAAAAACTGGTTAAAAATAGTTTTAAAAAATCGAATAAAACCGGTAAAAATTGGTTAGGTTAGGTTAGGTTAGGTTAAAAAAAAACGTAAAACTCGGATAAAATCGGTTAAAAACATTTAAACCGGTTAAAAAACTGGTTTTTAACCAGTTATAACCGGTTTTATCCGAGTTTAACGGTTTTTTTAACCTAACGTAACCTAACCTAACCTATCCTAACCTAACATAACCAATTTTTACCGGTTTTATTCGTTTTTTTTTTTTTTTTTTTTAACCAGTTTTTACCAGTTTTAACGTGTTTCAATCAATTTTTAAACCGGTTTTTACCATTTTTTGTCGGTTTTAACAGATTTTAACTGGTTTTTTAACATGTTTAACTGGTTTTAACCGGTTTTATCCGAGTTTTACGTTAACCTAACCTAACCTAACCTAACCTAACCTAACCTAACCTAACCTAACCTAACCTAACCTTAACCTAACCTAACCTAACCTAACCTAACCTAACCTAACCTAACCTAACCTTAAACCAGCTAAAACTCGTTAGGTTACGTTAAGGTTAGGTTAGGTTAGGTTAGGTTAGGTTAGGTTAGGTTAGGTTAGGTTAGGTTAGGTTAGGTTAGGTAAGGTTTGGTTAGGTTAGGTTAGATTAGGTTTAAAAAACCCGTTAAACTCGGATAAAACCGGTTATAACTGGTTAAAACCCGTTAAACTGGTTAAAAAAACAGTTAAAACCTGTTAAAACCGGCAAAAACTGGTAAAAACCGATTTAAAAATGGGTTGAAACAGGTAAAAACTGGTAAAAACTGGTTAAAAATAGTTTTAAAAAATCAAATAAAACCGGTAAAAATTGGTTAGGTTAGGTTAGGTTAGGTTAGGTTAGGTTAAAAAAAAACGTAAAACTCGGATAAAATCGGTCAAAAACATTTAAACCGGTTAAAAAACTGGTTTTTAACCAGTTATAACCGGTTTTATCCGAGTTTAACGTTTTTTTTTAACCTAACGTAACCTAACCTAACCTATCCTAACCTAACATAACCAATTTTTACCGGTTTTATTCGTTTTTTTTTTTTTTTTTTTAACCAGTTTTACCAGTTTTAACGTGTTTCAATCAATTTTTAAACCGGTTTTTACCAGTTTTTGTCGGTTTTAACAGATTTTAACTGGTTTTTTAACATGTTTAACTGGTTTTAACCGGTTTTATCCGAGTTTTGCGTTAACCTAACCTAACCTAACCTAACCTAACCTAACCTAACCTAACCTAACCTAACCTTAACCTAACCTAACCTAACCTAACCTAACCTAACCTAACCTAACCTAACCTTAAACCACCTAAAACTCGTTAGGTTAGGTTAAGGTTAGGTTAGGTTAGGTTAGGTTAGGTTAGGTTAGGTTAGGTTAGGTTAGGTTAGGTTAGGTTAGGTTAGGTAAGGTTTGGTTAGGTTAGGTTAGATTAGGTTTAAAAAACCCGTTAAACTCGGATAAAACCGGTTATAACTGGTTAAAACCCGTTAAACTGGTTAAAAAACCAGTTAAAACCTGTTAAAACCGGCAAAAACTGGTAAAAACCGATTTAAAAATGGGTTGAAACAGGTAAAAACTGGTAAAAACTGGTTAAAAATAGTTTTAAAAAATCGAATAAAACCGGTAAAAATTGGTTAGGTTAGGTTAGGTTAGGTTAGGTTAGGTTAAAAAAAAACGTAAAACTCGGATAAAATCGGTTAAAAACATTTAAACCGGTTAAAAAACTGGTTTTTAACCAGTTATAACCGGTTTTATCCGAGTTTAACGGTTTTTTTAACCTAACGTAACCTAACCTAACCTATCCTAACCTAACATAACCAATTTTTACCGGTTTTATTCGTTTTTTTTTTTTTTTTTTTTAACCAGTTTTTACCAGTTTTAACGTGTTTCAATCAATTTTTAAACCGGTTTTTACCATTTTTTGTCGGTTTTAACAGATTTTAACTGGTTTTTTAACATGTTTAACTGGTTTTGACCGGTTTTATCCGAGTTTTACGTTAACCTAACCGAACCTAACCTAACCTAACCTAACCTAACCTAACCTAACCTAACCTAACCTTAACCTAACCTAACCTAACCTAACCTAACCTAACCTAACCTAACCTAACCTTAAACCAGCTAAAACTCGTTAGGTTAGGTTAAGGTTAGGTTAGGTTAGGTTAGGTTAGGTTAGGTTAGGTTAGGTTAGGTAAGGTTTGGTTAGGTTAGGTTAGATTAGGTTTAAAAAACCCGTTAAACTCGGATAAAACCGGTTATAACTGGTTAAAACCCGTTAAACTGGTTAAAAAACCAGTTAAAACCTGTTAAAACCGGCAAAAACTGGTAAAAACCGATTTAAAAATGGGTTGAAACAGGTAAAAACTGGTAAAAACTGGTTAAAAATAGTTTTAAAAAATCGAATAAAACCGGTAAAAATTGGTTAGGTTAGGTTAGGTTAGGTTAGGTTAGGTTAAAAAAAAACGTAAAACTCGGATAAAATCGGTTAAAAACATTTAAACCGGTTAAAAAACTGGTTTTTAACCAGTTATAACCGGTTTTATCCGAGTTTAACGGTTTTTTTAACCTAACGTAACCTAACCTAACCTATCCTAACCTAACATAACCAATTTTTACCGGTTTTATTCGTTTTTTTTTTTTTTTTTTTAACCAGTTTTACCAGTTTTAACGTGTTTCAATCAATTTTTAAACCGGTTTTTACCAGTTTTTGTCGGTTTTAACAGATTTTAACTGGTTTTTTAACATGTTTAACTGGTTTTAACCGGTTTTATCCGAGTTTTACGTTAACCTAACCTAACCTAACCTAACCTAACCTAACCTAACCTAACCTAACCTAACCTTAACCTAACCTAACCTAACCTAACCTAACCTAACCTAACCTAACCTAACCTTAAACCACCTAAAACTCGTTAGGTTAGGTTAAGGTTAGGTTAGGTTAGGTTAGGTTAGGTTAGGTTAGGTTAGGTTAGGTTAGGTTAGGTTAGGTTAGGTTAGGTAAGGTTTGGTTAGGTTAGGTTAGATTAGGTTTAAAAAACCCGTTAAACTCGGATAAAACCGGTTATAACTGGTTAAAACCCGTTAAATTGGTTAAAAAAACAGTTAAAACCTGTTAAAACCGGCAAAAACTGGTAAAAACCGATTTAAAAATGGGTTGAAACAGGTAAAAACTGGTAAAAACTGGTTAAAAATAGTTCTAAAAAATCGAATAAAACCGGTAAAAATTGGTTAGGTTAGGTTAGGTTAGGTTAGCTTAGGTTAAAAAAAAACGTAAAACTCGGATAAAATCGGTTAAAAACATTTAAACCGGTTAAAAAACTGGTTTTTAACCAGTTATAACCAGTTTTATCCGAGTTTAACGTTTTTTTTAACCTAACGTAACCTAACCTAACCTAACCTAACCTAACATAACCAATTTTTACCGGTTTTATTCGTTTTTTTTTTTTTTTTTTAACCAGTTTTTACCAGTTTTAACGTGTTTCAATCAATTTTTAAACCGGTTTTTACCAGTTTTTGTCGGTTTTAACAGATTTTAACTGGTTTTTTAACATGTTTAACTGGTTTTAACCGGTTTTATCCGAGTTTTACGTTAACCTAACCTAACCTAACCTAACCTAACCTAACCTAACCTAACCTAACCTAACCTAACCTAACCTAACCTAACCTAACCTAACCTTAACCTAACCTAACCTAACCTAACCTAACCTAACCTTAAACCAGCTAAAACTCGTTAGGTTAGGTTAAGGTTAGGTTAGGTTAGGTTAGGTTAGGTTAGGTTAGGTTAGGTTAGGTTAGGTTAGGTTAGGTTAGGTAAGGTTTGGTTAGGTTAGGTTAGATTAGGTTTAAAAAACCCGTTAAACTCGGATAAAACCGGTTATAACTGGTTAAAACCCGTTAAACTGGTTAAAAAACCAGTTAAAACCTGTTAAAACCGGCAAAAACTGGTAAAAACCGATTTAAAAATGGGTTGAAACAGGTAAAAACTGGTAAAAACTGGTTAAAAATAGTTTTGAAAAATCGAATAAAACCGGTAAAAATTGGTTAGGTTAGGTTAGGTTAGGTTAAAAAAAAACGTAAAACTCGGATAAAATCGGTTAAAAACATTTAAACCGGTTAAAAAACTGGTTTTTAACCAGTTATAACCGGTTTTATCCGAGTTTAACGGTTTTTTTAACCTAACGTAACCTAACCTAACCTATCCTAACCTAACATAACCAATTTTTACCGGTTTTATTCGTTTTTTTTTTTTTTTTTTTTAACCAGTTTTTACCAGTTTTAACGTGTTTCAATCAATTTTTAAACCGGTTTTTACCATTTTTTGTCGGTTTTAACAGATTTTAACTGGTTTTTTAACATGTTTAACTGGTTTTAACCGGTTTTATCCGAGTTTTACGTTAACCTAACCTAACCTAACCTAACCTAACCTAACCTAACCTAACCTAACCTAACCTAACCTTAACCTAACCTAACCTAACCTAACCTAACCTAACCTAACCTTAAACCAGCTAAAACTCGTTAGGTAAAACAGGTTTAAAAATTGATTGAAACACGTTAAAACTGGTAAAAACTGGTTAAAAAAAAAAAAAAAAAAAACGAATAAAACCGGTAAAAATTGGTTATGTTAGGTTAGGATAGGTTAGGTTAGGTTACGTTAGGTTAAAAAAACCGTTAAACTCGGATAAAACCGGTTATAACTCGTTAAAAACCAGTTTTTTAACCGGTTTAAATGTTTTTAACCGATTTTATCCGAGTTTTACGTTTTTTTTTAACCTAACCTAACCTAACCTAACCAATTTTTACCGGTTTTATTCGATTTTTTAAAACTATTTTTAACCAGTTTTTACCAGTTTTTACCTGTTTCAACCCATTTTTAAATCGGTTTTTACCAGTTTTTGCCGGTTTTAACAGGTTTTAACTGGTTTTTTAACCAGTTTAATGGGTTTTAACCAGTTATAACCGGTTTTATCCGAGTTTAACGGGTTTTTTAAACCTAATCTAACCTAACCTAACCAAACCTTACCTAACCTAACCTAACCTAACCTAACCTAACCTAACCTAACCTAACCTAACCTAACCTTAACCTAACCTAACGAGTTTTAGCTGGTTTAAGGTTAGGTTAGGTTAGGTTAGGTTAGGTTAGGTTAGGTTAGGTTAGGTTAAGGTTAGGTTAGGTTAGGTTAGGTTAGGTTTGGTTAGGTTAGGTTAGGTTAGGTTAGGTTAGGTTAACGTAAAACTCGGATAAAACCGGTTAAAACCAGTTAAACATGTTAAAAAACCAGTTAAAATCTGTTAAAACCGACAAAAAATGGTAAAAACCGGTTTAAAAATTGATTGAAACACGTTAAAACTGGTAAAAACTGGTTAAAAAAAAAAAAAAAAAAAAACGAATAAAACCGGTAAAAATTGGTTATGTTAGGTTAGGATAGGTTAGGTTAGGTTACGTTAGGTTAAAAAAAACCGTTAAACTCGGATAAAACCGGTTATAACTGGTTAAAAACCAGTTTTTTAACCGGTTTAAATGTTTTTAACCGATTTTATCCGAGTTTTACGTTTTTTTTTAACCTAACCTAACCTAACCTAACCAATTTTTACCGGTTTTATTCGATTTTTTAAAACTATTTTTAACCAGTTTTTACCAGTTTTTACCTGTTTCAACCCATTTTTAAATCGGTTTTTACCAGTTTTTGCCGGTTTTAACAGGTTTTAACTGGTTTTTTAACCAGTTTAACGGGTTTTAACCAGTTATAACCGGTTTTATCCGAGTTTAACGGGTTTTTTAAACCTAATCTAACCTAACCTAACCAAACCTTACCTAACCTAACCTAACCTAACCTAACCTAACCTAACCTAACCTAACCTAACCTAACCTAACCTAACCTTAACCTAACCTAACGAGTTTTAGCTGGTTTAAGGTTAGGTTAGGTTAGGTTAGGTTAGGTTAGGTTAAGGTTAGGTTAGGTTAGGTTAGGTTAGGTTAGGTTAGGTTAGGTTAGGTTAGGTTAGGTTAGGTTAGGTTAGGTTAGGTTAGGTTAACGTAAAACTCGGATAAAACCGGTTAAAACCAGTTAAACATGTTAAAAAACCAGTTAAAATCTGTTAAAACCGACAAAAACTGGTAAAAACCGGTTTAAAAATTGATTGAAACACGTTAAAACTGGTAAAAACTGGTTAAAAAAAAAAAAAAAACGAATAAAACCGGTAAAAATTGGTTATGTTAGGTTAGGTTAGGTTAGGTTAGGTTAGGTTAGGTTACGTTAGGTTAAAAAAAACGTTAAACTCGGATAAAACTGGTTATAACTGGTTAAAAACCAGTTTTTTAACCGGTTTAAATGTTTTTAACCGATTTTATCCGAGTTTTACGTTTTTTTTTAACCTAAGCTAACCTAACCTAACCTAACCTAACCAATTTTTACCGGTTTTATTCGATTTTTTAGAACTATTTTTAACCAGTTTTTACCAGTTTTTACCTGTTTCAACCCATTTTTAAATCGGTTTTTACCAGTTTTTGCCGGTTTTAACAGGTTTTAACTGGTTTTTTAACCAGTTTAACGGGTTTTAACCAGTTATAACCGGTTTTATCCGAGTTTAACGGGTTTTTTAAACCTAATCTAACCTAACCTAACCAAACCTTACCTAACCTAACCTAACCTAACCTAACCTAACCTAACCTAACCTAACCTAACCTAACCTTAACCTAACCTAACGAGTTTTAGCTGGTTTAAGGTTAGGTTAGGTTAGGTTAGGTTAGGTTAGGTTAGGTTAGGTTAGGTTAAGGTTAGGTTAGGTTAGGTTAGGTTAGGTTAGGTTAGGTTAGGTTAGGTTAGGTTAGGTTAACGTAAAACTCGGATAAAACCGGTTAAAACCAGTTAAACATGTTAAAAAACCAGTTAAAATCTGTTAAAACCGACAAAAAATGGTAAAAACCGGTTTAAAAATTGATTGAAACACGTTAAAACTGGTAAAAACTGGTTAAAAAAAAAAAAAAAAAAAACGAATAAAACCGGTAAAAATTGGTTATGTTAGGTTAGGATAGGTTAGGTTAGGTTACGTTAGGTTAAAAAAAACCGTTAAACTCGGATAAAACCGGTTATAACTGGTTAAAAACCAGTTTTTTAACCGGTTTAAATGTTTTTAACCGATTTTATCCGAGTTTTACGTTTTTTTTTAACCTAACCTAACCTAACCTAACCAATTTTTACCGGTTTTATTCGATTTTTTAAAACTATTTTTAACCAGTTTTTACCAGTTTTTACCTGTTTCAACCCATTTTTAAATCGGTTTTTACCAGTTTTTGCCGGTTTTAACAGGTTTTAACTGGTTTTTTAACCAGTTTAACGGGTTTTAACCAGTTATAACCGGTTTTATCCGAGTTTAACGGGTTTTTTAAACCTAATCTAACCTAACCTAACCAAACCTTACCTAACCTAACCTAACCTAACCTAACCTAACCTAACCTAACCTAACCTAACCTAACCTAACCTAACCTTAACCTAACCTAACGAGTTTTAGCTGGTTTAAGGTTAGGTTAGGTTAGGTTAGGTTAGGTTAGGTTAAGGTTAGGTTAGGTTAGGTTAGGTTAGGTTAGGTTAGGTTAGGTTAGGTTAGGTTAGGTTAGGTTAGGTTAGGTTAGGTTAGGTTAGGTTAGGTTAACGTAAAACTCGGATAAAACCGGTTAAAACCAGTTAAACATGTTAAAAAACCAGTTAAAATCTGTTAAAACCGACAAAAACTGGTAAAAACCGGTTTAAAAATTGATTGAAACACGTTAAAACTGGTAAAAACTGGTTAAAAAAAAAAAAAAAAAACGAATAAAACCGGTAAAAATTGGTTATGTTAGGTTAGGTTAGGTTAGGTTAGGTTACGTTAGGTTAAAAAAAACGTTAAACTCGGATAAAACTGGTTATAACTGGTTAAAAACCAGTTTTTTAACCGGTTTAAATGTTTTTAACCGATTTTATCCGAGTTTTACGTTTTTTTTTAACCTAAGCTAACCTAACCTAACCTAACCTAACCAATTTTTACCGGTTTTATTCGATTTTTTAAAACTATTTTTAACCAGTTTTTACCAGGTTAGGTTAGGTTAGGTTAGGTTAGGTTAGGTTAACGTAAAACTCGGATAAAACCGGTTAAAACCAGTTAAACATGTTAAAAAACCAGTTAAAATCTGTTAAAACCGACAAAAAATGGTAAAAACCAGTTTAAAAATTGATTGAAACACGTTGAAACTGGAAAAACTGGTAAAGAACTATTTTTAACCAGTTTTTACCAGTTTTTACCTGTTTCAACCCATTTTTAAATCGGTTTTTACCAGTTTTTGCCGGTTTTAACAGGTTTTAACTGTTTTTTTAACCAGTTTAACGGGTTTTAACCAGTTATAACCGGTTTTATCCGAGTTTAACGGGTTTTTTAAACCTAATCTAACCTAACCTAACCAAACCTTACCTAACCTAACCTAACCTAACCTAACCTAACCTAACCTAACCTAACCTAACCTAACCTAACCTTAACCTAACCTAACGAGTTTTAGGTGGTTTAAGGTTAGGTTAGGTTAGGTTAGGTTAGGTTAGGTTAGGTTAGGTTAGGTTAAGGTTAGGTTAGGTTAGGTTAGGTTAGGTTAGGTTAGGTTAGGTTAGGTTAGGTTAACGTAAAACTCGGATAAAACCGGTTAAAACCAGTTAAACATGTTAAAAAACCAGTTGAAATCTGTTAAAACCGACAAAAACTGGTAAAAACCGGTTTAAAAATTGATTGAAACACGTTAAAACTGGTAAAACTGGTTAAAAAAAAAAAAAAAAAAACGAATAAAACCGGTAAAAATTGGTTATGTTAGGTTAGGATAGGTTAGGTTAGGTTACGTTAGGTTAAAAAAAACCGTTAAACTCGGATAAAACCGGTTATAACTGGTTAAAAACCAGTTTTTTAACCGGTTTAAATGTTTTTAACCGATTTTATCCGAGTTTTACGTTTTTTTTTAACCTAACCTAAGCTAACCTAACCTAACCTAACCAATTTTTACCGGTTTTATTCGATTTTTTAAAACTATTTTTAACCAGTTTTTACCAGTTTTTACCTGTTTCAACCCATTTTTAAATCGGTTTTTACCAGTTTTTGCCGGTTTTAACAGGTTTTAACTGGTTTTTTAACCAGTTTAACGGGTTTTAACCAGTTATAACCGGTTTTATCCGAGTTTAACGGGTTTTTTAAACCTAATCTAACCTAACCTAACCAAACCTTACCTAACCTAACCTAACCTAACCTAACCTAACCTAACCTAACCTAACCTTAACCTAACCTAACGAGTTTTAGCTGGTTTAAGGTTAGGTTAGGTTAGGTTAGGTTAGGTTAGGTTAGATTAGGTTAGGTTAAGGTTAGGTTAGGTTAGGTTAGGTTAGGTTAGGTTAGGTTAGGTTAGGTTAGGTTAGGTTAACGTAAAACTCGGATAAAACCGGTTAAAACCAGTTAAACATGTTAAAAAACCAGTTAAAATCTGTTATAACCGACAAAAAATGGTAAAAACCGGTTTAAAAATTGATTGAAACACGTTAAAACTGGTAAAAACTGGTTAAAAAAAAAAAAAAAAAAAACGAATAAAACCGGTAAAAATTGGTTATGTTAGGTTAGGATAGGTTAGGTTAGGTTACGTTAGGTTAAAAAAACCGTTAAACTCGGATAAAACCGGTTATAACTGGTTAAAAACCAGTTTTTTAACCGGTTTAAATGTTTTTAACCGATTTTATCCGAGTTTTACGTTTTTTTTTAACCTAACCTAACCAATTTTTACCGGTTTTATTCGATTTTTTAAAACTATTTTTAACCAGTTTTTACCAGTTTTTACCTGTTTCAACCCATTTTTAAATCGGTTTTTACCAGTTTTTGCCGGTTTTAACAGGTTTTAACTGGTTTTTTAACCAGTTTAACGGGTTTTAACCAGTTATAACCGGTTTTATCCGAGTTTAACGGGTTTTTTAAACCTAATCTAACCTAACCTAACCAAACCTTACCTAACCTAACCTAACCTAACCTAATCTAACCTAACCTAACCTAACCTAACCTAACCTAACCTAACCTTAACCTAACCTAACGAGTTTTAGCTGGTTTAAGGTTAGGTTAGGTTAGGTTAGGTTAGGTTAGGTTAAGGTTAGGTTAGGTTAGGTTAGGTTAGGTTAGGTTAGGTTAGGTTAGGTTAGGTTAGGTTAGGTTAGGTTAGGTTAGGTTAGGTTAACGTAAAACTCGGATAAAACCGGTTAAAACCAGTTAAACATGTTAAAAAACCAGTTAAAATCTGTTAAAACCGACAAAAACTGGTAAAAACCGGTTTAAAAATTGATTGAAACACGTTAAAACTGGTAAAAACTGGTTAAAAAAAAAAAAAAAAAACGAATAAAACCGGTAAAAATTGGTTATGTTAGGTTAGGTTAGGTTAGGTTAGGTTAGGTTAGGTTAGGTTACGTTAGGTTAAAAAAAACGTTAAACTCGGATAAAACTGGTTATAACTGGTTAAAAACCAGTTTTTTAACCGGTTTAAATGTTTTTAACCGATTTTATCCGAGTTTTACGTTTTTTTTTAACCTAAGCTAACCTAACCTAACCTAACCTAACCAATTTTTACCGGTTTTATTCGATTTTTTAAAACTATTTTTAACCAGTTTTTACCAGTTTTTACCTGTTTCAACCCATTTTTAAATCGGTTTTTACCAGTTTTTGCCGGTTTTAACAGGTTTTAACTGTTTTTTTAACCAGTTTAACGGGTTTTAACCAGTTATAACCGGTTTTATCCGAGTTTAACGGGTTTTTTAAACCTAATCTAACCTAACCTAACCAAACCTTACCTAACCTAACCTAACCTAACCTAACCTAACCTAACCTAACCTAACCTAACCTAACCTTAACCTAACCTAACGAGTTTTAGCTGGTTTAAGGTTAGGTTAGGTTAGGTTAGGTTAGGTTAGGTTAGGTTAGGTTAGGTTAAGGTTAGGTTAGGTTAGGTTAGGTTAGGTTAGGTTAGGTTAGGTTAGGTTAGGTTAGGTTAACGTAAAACTCGGATAAAACCGGTTAAAACCAGTTAAACATGTTAAAAAACCAGTTAAAATCTGTTAAAACCGACAAAAAATGGTAAAAACCGGTTTAAAAATTGATTGAAACACGTTAAAACTGGTAAAAACTGGTTAAAAAAAAAAAAAAAAAAAACGAATAAAACCGGTAAAAATTGGTTATGTTAGGTTAGGATAGGTTAGGTTAGGTTACGTTAGGTTAAAAAAAACGTTAAACTCGGATAAAACCGGTTATAACTGGTTAAAAACCAGTTTTTTAACCGGTTTAAATGTTTTTAACCGATTTTATCCGAGTTTTACGTTTTTTTTTAACCTAACCTAACCTAACCTAACCAATTTTTACCGGTTTTATTCGATTTTTTAAAACTATTTTTAACCAGTTTTTACCAGTTTTTTTCTGTTTCAACCCATTTTTAAATCGGTTTTTACCAGTTTTTGCCGGTTTTAACAGGTTTTAACTGGTTTTTTAACCAGTTTAACGGGTTTTAACCAGTTATAACCGGTTTTATCCGAGTTTAACGGGTTTTTTAAACCTAATCTAACCTAACCTAACCAAACCTTACCTAACCTAACCTAACCTAACCTAACCTAACCTAACCTAACCTAACCTAACCTAACCTAACCTAACCTTAACCTAACCTAACGAGTTTTAGCTGGTTTAAGGTTAGGTTAGGTTAGGTTAGGTTAGGTTAGGTTAAGGTTAGGTTAGGTTAGGTTAGGTTAGGTTAGGTTAGGTTAGGTTAGGTTAGGTTAGGTTAGGTTAGGTTAGGTTAGGTTAGGTTAACGTAAAACTCGGATAAAACCGGTTAAAACCAGTTAAACATGTTAAAAAACCAGTTAAAATCTGTTAAAACCGACAAAAACTGGTAAAAACCGGTTTAAAAATTGATTGAAACACGTTAAAACTGGTAAAAACTGGTTAAAAAAAAAAAAAAAAACGAATAAAACCGGTAAAAATTGGTTATGTTAGGTTAGGTTAGGTTAGGTTAGGTTAGGTTAGGTTACGTTAGGTTAAAAAAAACGTTAAACTCGGATAAAACTGGTTATAACTGGTTAAAAACCAGTTTTTTAACCGGTTTAAATGTTTTTAACCGATTTTATCCGAGTTTTACGTTTTTTTTTAACCTAAGCTAACCTAACCTAACCTAACCTAACCAATTTTTACCGGTTTTATTCGATTTTTTAAAACTATTTTTAACCAGTTTTTACCAGTTTTTACCTGTTTCAACCCATTTTTAAATCGGTTTTTACCAGTTTTTGCCGGTTTTAACAGGTTTTAACTGTTTTTTTAACCAGTTTAACGGGTTTTAACCAGTTATAACCGGTTTTATCCGAGTTTAACGGGTTTTTTAAACCTAATCTAACCTAACCTAACCAAACCTTACCTAACCTAACCTAACCTAACCTAACCTAACCTAACCTAACATAACCTAACCTAACCTAACCTAACCTAACCTTAACCTAACCTAACGAGTTTTAGGTGGTTTAAGGTTAGGTTAGGTTAGGTTAGGTTAGGTTAGGTTAGGTTAGGTTAGGTTAAGGTTAGGTTAGGTTAGGTTAGGTTAGGTTAGGTTAGGTTAGGTTAGGTTAGGTTAACGTAAAACTTGGATAAAACCGGTTAAAACCAGTTAAACATGTTAAAAAACCAGTTAAAATCTGTTAAAACCGACAAAAACTGGTAAAAACCGGTTTAAAAATTGATTGAAACACGTTAAAACTGGTAAAACTGGTTAAAAAAAAAAAAAAAAAAACGAATAAAACCGGTAAAAATTGGTTATGTTAGGTTAGGATAGGTTAGGTTAGGTTACGTTAGGTTAAAAAAAACCGTTAAACTCGGATAAAACCGGTTATAACTGGTTAAAAACCAGTTTTTTAACCGGTTTAAATGTTTTTAACCGATTTTATCCGAGTTTTACGTTTTTTTTTAACCTAACCTAACCTAACCTAACCTAACCTAACCAATTTTTACCGGTTTTATTCGATTTTTTAAAACTATTTTTAACCAGTTTTTACCAGTTTTTACCTGTTTCAACCCATTTTTAAATCGGGTTTTACCAGTTTTTGCCGGTTTTAACAGGTTTTAACTGGTTTTTTAACCAGTTTAACGGGTTTTAACCAGTTATAAGCGATTTTATCCGAGTTTAACGGGTTTTTTAAACCTAATCTAACCTAACCTAACCAAACCTTACCTAACCTAACCTAACCTAACCTAACCTAACCTAACCTAACCTAACCTAACCTAACCTTAACCTAACCTAACGAGTTTTAGCTGGTTTAAGGTTAGGTTAGGTTAGGTTAGGTTAGGTTAGGTTAGGTTAGCTTAGGTTAGGTTAGGTTAGGTTAGGTTAGGTTAGGTTAGGTTAAGGTTAGGTTAGGTTAGGTTAGGTTAGGTTAGGTTAGGTTAGGTTAGGTTAACGTAAAACTCGGATAAAACCGGTTAAAACCAGTTAAACATGTTAAAAAACCAGTTAAAATCTGTTAAAACCGACAAAAACTGGTAAAAACCGGTTTAAAAATTGATTGAAACACGTTAAAACTGGTAAAAACTGGTTAAAAAAAAAAAAAAAAAAACGAATAAAACCGGTAAAAATTGGTTATGTTATGTTAGGTTAGGTTAGGTTAGGTTACGTTAGGTTAAAAAAACCGTTAAACTCGGATAAAACCGGTTATAACTGGTTAAAAACCAGTTTTTTAACCGGTTTAAATGTTTTTAACCGATTTTATCCGAGTTTTACGTTTTTTTTTAACCTAACCTAACCTAACCTAACCTATTTTTACCGGTTTTATTCGATTTTTTAAAACTATTTTTAACCAGTTTTTACCAGTTTTTACCTGTTTTAACCCATTTTTAAATCGGTTTTTACCAGTTTTTGCCGGTTTTAACAGGTTTTAACCGGTTTTTTAACCAGTTTAACGGGTTTTAACCAGTTATAACCGGTTTTATCCGAGTTTAACGGGTTTTTTTAACCTAATCTAACCTAACCTAACCAAACCTTACCTAACCTAACCTAACCTAACCTAACCTAACCTAACCTAACCTAACCTAACCTTAACCTAACCTAACGAATTTTAGCTGGTTTAAACCGATTTTAACCGGTTTTTAAACTGGTTAGTTAAAAAAAAACCGGTTATAACCCTACTTAACCTAACTTAACCGGTTTAAAAATGGGTTGAAACAGGTAAAAACTGGTTAAAAATAGTTTTAAAAAAACAAATAAAACCGGTAAAAATTGGTTAGGTTACGTTAGGTTAAGTTAGGTTAGGTTAGGTTAGGTTAAGAAAAACATGTTTAACTGGTTTTAACCGGTTTTATCCGAGTTTAACGGGTTTTTTAAACCTAATCTAACCTAACCTAACCAAACCTTACCTAACCTAACCTAACCTAACCTAACCTAACCTAACCTAACCTAACCTAACCTAACCTAACCTTAACCTAACCTAACGAGTTTTAGCTGGTTTAAGGTTAGGTTAGGTTAGGTTAGGTTAGGTTAGGTTAGGTTAGGTTAAGGTTAGGTTAGGTTAGGTTAGGTTAGGTTAGGTTAGGTTAGGTTAGGTTAGGTTAGGTTAGGTTAGGTTAGGTTAGGTTAGGTTAACGTAAAACTCGGATAAAACCGGTTAAAACCAGTTAAACATGTTAAAAAACCAGTTAAAATCTGTTAAAACCGACAAAAACTGGTAAAAACCGGTTTAAAAATTGATTGAAACACGTTAAAACTGGTAAAAACTGGTTAAAAAAAAAAAAAAAAAAACGAATTAAACCGGTAAAAATTGGTTATGTTAGGTTAGGATAGGTTAGGTTAGGTTACGTTAGGTTAAAAAAAACGTTAAACTCGGATAAAACCGGTTATAACTGGTTAAAAACCAGTTTTTTAACCGGTTTAAATGTTTTTAACCGATTTTATCCGAGTTTTACGTTTTTTTTTAACCTAACCTAACCTAACCTAACCAATTTTTACCGGTTTTATTCGATTTTTTAAAACTATTTTTAACCAGTTTTTACCAGTTTTTACCTGTTTCAACCCATTTTAAAATCGGTTTTTACCAGTTTTTGCCGGTTTTAACAGGTTTTAACTGGTTTTTTAACCAGTTTAACGGGTTTTAACCAGTTATAACCGGTTTTATCCGAGTTTAACGGGTTTTTTAAACCTAATCTAACCTAACCTAACCAAACCTTACCTAACCTAACCTAACCTAACCTAACCTAACCTAACCTAACCTAACCTAACCTAACCTAACCTAACCTAACCTTAACCTAACCTAACGAGTTTTAGCTGGTTTAAGGTTAGGTTAGGTTAGGTTAGGTTAGGTTAGGTTAGGTTAGGTTAGGTTAGGTTAGGTTAGGTTAGGTTAGGTTAAGGTTAGGTTAGGTTAGGTTAGGTTAGGTTAGGTTAGGTTAGGTTAGGTTAACGTAAAACTCGGATAAAACCGGTTAAAACCAGTTAAACATGTTAAAAAACCAGTTAAAATCTGTTAAAACCGACAAAAACTGGTAAAAACCGGTTTAAAAATTGATTGAAACACGTTAAAACTGGTAAAAACTGGTTAAAAAAAAAAAAAAAAAAACGAATAAAACCGGTAAAAATTGGTTATGTTAGGTTAGGTTACGTTAGGTTAAAAAAACCGTTAAACTCGGATAAAACCGGTTATAACTGGTTAAAAACCAGTTTTTTAACCGGTTTAAATGTTTTTAACCGATTTTATCCGAGTTTTACGTTTTTTTTTAACCTAATCTAACCTAACCTAACCTAACCTAACCTATTTTTACCGGTTTTATTCGATTTTTTAAAACTATTTTTAACCAGTTTTTACCAGTTTTTACCTGTTTCAACCCATTTTTAAATCGGTTTTTACCAGTTTTTGCCGGTTTTAACAGGTTTTAACCGGTTTTTTAACCAGTTTAACGGGTTTTAACCAGTTATAACCGGTTTTATCCGAGTTTAACGGGTTAGGTTAGGTTAGGTTAGGTTAGGTTAGGTTAGGTTAGGTTAGGTTAGGTTAGGTTAGGTTAGGTTAGGTTAGGTTAGGTTAGGTTAGGTTAGGTTAGGTTAGGTTAGGTTAGGTTTAGGTTAGGTTAGGTTAGGTTAGGTTAGGTTAGGCTAGGTTAGGTTAGGTTAGGTTAGGTTAGGTTAGGTTAGGTTAGGTTAGGTTAGGTTAGGTTAGGTTAGGTTAGGTTAGGTTAGGTTAGGTTAGGTTAGGTTAGGTTAGGTTAGGTTAGGTTTAGGTTAGGTTAGGTTAGGTTAGGTTAGGTTAGGTTAGGTTAGGTTAGGTTAGGTTAGGTTAGGTTAGGTTAGGTTAGGTTAGGTTAGGTTAGGTTTAGGTTAGGTTAGGTTAGGTTAGGTTAGGTTAGGTTAGGTTAGGTTAGGTTAGGTTAGGTTAGGTTAAGTTAGGTTTAGGTTAGGTTAGGTTAGGTTAGGTTAGGTTAGGTTAGGTTAGGTTTAGGTTAGGTTAGGTTAGGTTAGGTTTAGGTTAGGTTAGGTTAGGTTAGGTTAGGTTAGGTTAGGTTAGGTTAGGTTAGGTTAGGTTAGGTTAGGTTAGGTTAGGTTAGGTTTGGTTAGGTTAGGTTAGGTTAGGTTAGGTTTAGGTTAGGTTAGGTTAGGTTAGGTTAGGTTAGGTTAGGTTAAGTTAGGTTAGGTTAGGTTAGGTTAGGTTAGGTTAGGTTAGGTTAGGTTAGATTAGGTTAGGTTAGGTTAGGTTAGGTTAGGTTTAGGTTAGGTTAGGTTAGGTTAGGTTAGGTTAGGTTAGGTTAGGTTAGGTTAGGTTAGGTTAGGTTAGGTTAGGTTAGGTTACGTTAGGTTAGGTTAGGATAGGTTAGGTTACAATAGGTTAGGTTTGGTTAGGTTAGGTTAGGTTAGGTTAAAAAAAACCCGTTAAACTCGGATAAAACAGGTTAAAACTGGTTAAAACTGGTTTATACATTGGTTGAAACAGGTTAAAACAGGTAATAAATCGTTAAAAATAGTTTAAATAAACGAATCAAACCGGTAAAAATTACTTAGGTTAGGTTAAGTTAGGTTAGGTTAGGTTAGGTTAGGTTAGGTTAGGTTAACTAACGAACAAAATATTTTTTGAAAAAGTTTTTGTCATTTTACTGCGAAAATATTACTCCTAGAGGATAAATGCTTCTATACAAAAGTGTTCAACTTAAAAAGTTCTATATAAAACTGCTATCCATTTTCAAATAACCCAAATAGTTTTTGATTAACGAACAAAATTATTTTTGAAAAAGTTTTTGTCCTTTTACTGCGAAAATATTACTCCTAAAGGATAAATGCTTCTATACAAAAGTGTTCAGCTTAAAAAGTTCTATATAAAACTGCAATCCATTTTTAAATAACTCTAATAGTTTTTGATTTACGTTCAAATTTATTTTTGAAAAAGTTTTTGTCATTTTACTGCGAAAATATTACTCCTAGAGGATAAATGATTCTATACAAAAGTGTTCAGCTTAAAAAGTTCTATATAAAACTGCAATCCATTTTCAAATAACTCAAATAGTTTTTGATTAACGTACAAAATTATTTTTGAAAAAGTTTTTGTCATTTTACTGCGAAAATATTACTTCTAGAAGATAAATGCTTCTATACAAAAGTGTTCAGCTTAAAAAGTTCTATATAAAACTGAAATCCATTTTTAAATAACTCAAATGGTTTTTGATTAACAAACAAAATTTTTTTTGAAAAAGTTTTTGTCATTTTACTGCCAAAATATTACTCCGAGAGGATAAATGCTTCTATACAAAAGTGTTCAACTTAAAAAGTTCTATATAAAACTGCAATCCATTTTCAAATAACCCAAATAGTTTTTGATTAACGTTCAAATTTATTTTTGAAAAAGTTTTTGTCATTTTACTGCCAAAATATTACTCCGAGAGGATAAATGCTTCTATACAAAAGTGTTCAGCTTAAAAAGTTCTATATAAAACTGTAATTCGTTTTCAAATAACTCAAATAGTTTTTGATTAACGTACAAAATTATTTTTGAAAAAGTTTTTGTCATTTTACTGCCAAAATATTACTCCGAGAGGATAAATGCTTCTATACAAAAGTGTTCAGCTTAAAAAGTTCTATATAAAACTGCAATCCATTTTCAAATAACCCAAATAGTTTTTGATTAACGTTCAAATTTATTTTTGAAAAAGTTTTTGTCATTTTACTGCCAAAATATTACTCCGAGAGGATAAATGCTTCTATACAAAAGTGTTCAGCTTAAAAAGTTCTATATAAAACTGCAATCTATTTTTAAATAACTCAAATAGTTTTTGATTAACGTTCAAATTTATTTTTGAAAAAGTTTTTGTCATTTTACTGCGAAAATATTACTCCGAGAGGATAAATGCTTCTATACAAAAGTGTTCAGCTTAAAAAGTTCTATATAAAACTGCAATCCATTTTTATAAAACTCAAATAGTTTTTGATTAACGTACAAAATTATTTTTGAAAAAGTTTTTGTCATTTTACTGCGAAAATATTACTTCTAAAAGATAAATGCTTCTATACAAAAGTGTTCAGCTTAAAAAGTTCTATATAAAACTGCAATCTATTTTTAAATAACTCAAATAGTTTTTGATTAACAAACAAAATTATTTTTGAAAAACTTTTTATCATTTTACTGCCAAAATATTACTCCGAGAGGATAAATGCTTCTATACAAAAGTGTTCAGCTTAAAAAGTTCTATATAAAACTGCAATCCATTTTTAAATAACTCAAATAGTTTTTGATTAACGTTCAAAATTATTTTTGAAAAAGTTTTTGTCATT
>JAXIVD010002373.1:37500-61268 GCA_036785275.1 Cancer borealis | reverse complement strand
GTATGATGAATATAATGTAAAGTTGTTTTGACAAAAAATGCGGCTGTGCAATGAGTGACACTTACTTTATGTATCCTTCTGAAATAGCTAGAGATTCTTTCAGCCACACTCACTAAACACTTAACACATAAATCTGTCACCGAACCTCTATCAACTGACAAAGGACATGGAATTACTTAACCAAACTCACCCTTCTAAGAATTCATGATTTTACAATCAAATTGCCAAATACACACCACCTTAATGCAACATATGTGATCCTTGCAGCAACTTTGTGAGACATTGTGTGTGTAACTTTCACGGCTATCTGTCCTGTACCATAGCTACGCATGGCTTCACGACACGTAATGGTAGTTGTGATGAGCAATGACCCCGCCTTCCTAACCATCTTCGTCGAGTGGTCTCTGAGGAGTCGCCTGTTTGTGTGGTCCACGAGGCTTCTAGTATTTACTCGTCTCCAACTCCAACACGTCCACAACCTTCACAAGGCTTTGGCCTTCACCAACTCATTGCTCCTCAAGCCTAATGACGGACCAGCCAAACCAAAGAGGTGATGTAGTGATCGAGAGATTAATTAAATTGTATATTAATTAAGCATGTGAAAAAGCTCATGTAAACTTTAAAAAAAAAAAATTCTTTGAGAACTATTGGTAGAGTACATTTTTAGAGTTTCAGACCACTGATATATTAGTAATAATAATTAAACAACTACAGGTAGATGGATATACATAATTACATTACAGCGTTATCTTGTATTAATGAAGTGCTTGCAAACAATAAAAGTGAGGTCTGAAAACTTGAGTGATATGAAATGTATCTTGCGGTAAAAAGTAGTTACTCACCACAAATTTAAAAGCCAATGGTACTGAGCGACATAAAATAGTACAGAGTAGTAAATGGTTCATAATGTATCATTTACTCCACGTATGCAGGCTGAGCTTATCGGTGGTGTTACCATACACCAAACCTGGTAGTGAGCCACTTGTTGTGGCCACCTGGACGGCAGAGCGGGGCGTTACCCTCAATTCACACCTCCCGCTCTTCCCAGAGAAGTTTGAAAGGTATGGTATTTGGTGTATTCTCTCTCTCTCTCTCTCTCTCTCTCTCTCTCTCTCTCTCTCTCTCTCTCTCTCTCTCTCTCTCTCTCTCTCTCTCTCTCTCTCTCTCTCTCTTTCTTTTCCGGACATGTAATGCGCTTTATCACTGTAAATCAACTAAATATAATTTACAGATCATTAAATCTAGTTATAAGAAAACAACAATTATATTATGATTTTTCATGAATAGTTGTCGAAACATATTAATGTGCAGTATGTAATAATATCAAAGATAATTGTTTTTACTTTAAATCAAACAAAATCAAATTTGCATTCAATATGCAAAGCAATTATTTAACTATAAATATTATTTATTTTTGTTTGAATGTATAAGAAAAATATGTATAAGAAAAATATATGATTACATTTTAATTCACAAAATATGAATAAAAATTTCAAATATTAATAATACCGTTTTGAAATAACGAACGATGTTTTGTGATATATTGTATCTTTTCCATGTATCAGGTTTATCAGGAAAGTTCACTTGTCTGTGACAATGGAACAGAGTCACCTGCACAAGGCTGTGATGGAAGACGATCCTTCCTCGCCAGGGAAGCAACGACTGAGCTTCAAAGGCTACCTGGTTACTGTCCTTGACTACTTGGTGCAAGGACTCAATATTACGTGAGGATGCATGATAATGATTCGGCACTCATGGGGTGATATCTCATTTCTTTGACATTTTACTTATTCTCAAAGATTACATTACAATTTACAAGCAAGCAACCACTTTTGCAGGTACACTTTCATGCGGCCGCCAGACGGTAAATGGGGCAATAAACAGCAGGATGGAACCATCACGGGCATGGTGGGCCAGGTATTCAAAGAGGTAATTAAGTGTAATGATACCGTTTAAAGAAACCTAATCCCAACTGCACACTTATTGATCCCACTTTAAGAATATAATACTTTTCATAAAGTTGTTTTCTATCCAGGAGGCTGACATAGGTCTTGGCCCTTTTGCCATCAATCCCAAGCGAACAGAAGTCATCGAGTTCACTCTGCCGATGCTCATCGGTTCTTTGAAAGTATTTGCCGGCCGAAAAACTCCTCAAGTGGACCCCTGGGGCTTTATTCTACCGCTGGCGCCTGTGGTGTGGGCTGCCACCATGACATCCCTCGTGGTGGTGTCAACGACCATATTCGTGTACTATAAACTGTTTCACAAGAAAGTAGACTTTGAGAAAGTCATCACCAAAACACTCCACAACACCGGCATATTATTCCAGCAATGTACGAGTTTACTTTATGTTTTCATTTACGAATTTGTTTATCTATTTTATGTTCTTGGCTCCCTTTTGTCTTTAACTCATTTTTATTGTTCTTGTTGTTACTGTTAGAATAACCATTGAGCTTATCATGTATCTAGTTTTTAACATTTTGTACTGTCGAAATTTCATAACCTGGTTATTTCATTATCATATAGTTTTTATGCATTACCATTATTGAAGGAAAATTTAACTAAATGGCAGTAATTGTTATGAATGTTAGGTATGTTCATCCTAGCATACAGTTGTTGATGTATTTTTGAATCACCAAAAACATCACCAAAGAAGATGTCCAGAAGTAAACGTGAAAAAATGGTATTAAATATTAACCATGGTTGTACCAAAGGCGGTAGGAATATCAGGATAACACAGTTTGAATAATTTGATAGTATACTTAAACTTCAATTGTAATTTTAAATATTTTACATGTACTAGAACTTGATTTTCAACACAGTATATACTTGGAGAAAAAAAAGTTCCTCAGAAATTCTTAAGGTTCACGGTTTACATGTCTACACTGGTGAACTAGAGGCTAACTGAAGCCAGCATTAACAAGGCTGAAATGTTACTGCAGTGACTCAAAATCAAAATCGTGCAGTGATATTTTCTATATCCAATTTTAAACAAAATATATAGAAGAGTTTCACAATTTACTTTGAAGTTTATGTTGACCGAGACAAATTCAAATGTTCTATTGTTGCTGTTTTTCTGGTTAAATACGTTGATTTGTTTTGTGTTAAACTATCTGAAATTGGGGATTTCTAGATCGTTCAAAAGCTTAGTAATGAACACTTGATTAGCTTGGCTGATTACCTGTTAAGGTGTGTGTGTGTGTGTGTGTGTGTGTGTGTGTGTGTGTGTGTGTGTGTGTGTGTGTGTGTGTGTGTGTGTGTGTGTGTTGTGTTTGTGTGTGTGTGTGTGTGTATGCTACAATATTCCATGCAATATTCAATATGCAATATTCCATGCATATTACAGGCATAGAATTGAGGCGTGAGCTCATTTGGTGGGAGCGTCTGGTGCTGGGGTTGTGGATGCTGACGACCCTGGTGCTGGCGAAGAGCTACGCTGGCAACCTCATGTCCCTCTTAACTGTGAGATATGTACCGCAGCCATTCCAGAGTCTGCAGGATATCCTTGACGCCCCACACGTTACTATGATATGGCATAAAGACAGCTCTCCAGCACAGTACATCAACGTAAGTCACAGTTAAGTAACAGTATGGCGGAAGTGGCATTTGGTAGTTAGTCTAGCGAATGTCAAATAGAAAACTGACTTATACTTGTATTTTCTTATGACCATTAATATCTCTCTCTCTCTCTCTCTCTCTCTCTCTCTCTCTCTCTCTCTCTCTCTCTCTCTCTCTCTCTCTCTCTCTCTCTCTCTCTCTCTCTCTCTCTCTCTCTCTCTCTCTCTCTCTCTCTCTCTCTCTCTTCCTGTCATTGCTTGTGCATTAAAGAAATTTTCATCTGTATTCATCCTGTCCCATCCGATACACACTTACATATGCCAACATAGGATGCAACGTCCGGAATCTTTTACGAAGTTAAGAAGACGCAGATGGCAGGACGCCTGAAGTTTATTAAGCTCGCCCATTATCCCTCGGTTTTCAATGATGTCAGGCTTGGACGGAAAGTGATCGTTGAATTCGATTTGGTCACCAATTCCTATAACAGCAAACATTTTTCTCTCAAGGGTAAATATCTTTCGTCTGCACTTGGTAATATTTATGTATTATTTATTTTAAGAAGTTCCTTGTTAGCATAGATAGAGAAAACATTAACATAATACTGCCAAGTGTTATCACATAATGAGAAGACTATGAATTAACAGACAACCCTAATTTTCTATTTGACTGTGTTGATTAATCAATGTCTAACATTCCCAACTTCTGCCAATATTAGTTAATCGCTTGTACAATAATCTGCTTTAGATTTTTAATAGATTTAAGAGGTGTGACATTTTTTCAACATTACAAAAAAATAATATTAAACTACTTTTTTTCAATTATTTGTATTGCTACGGGAAGGCAGTTGTCCATATTACTTAGGGAGAGAAGCCGCAGCTATTCAGTCTTTGGGAATGATCAGCCAGAAGGATAATCCCATTCTTCTTGCTCTTAACAGAAGGTAAGTTGATTGAAAACTGTCTAAGTACACATCGCTATACCTGGAATGTTGGTGTTCATCCTACATTCACTCGTCATCTATAAACCTGATTGAGAGATATACATGATAGAAAAATGCTAAATACTCTGGAGTGTTAAAGGCACCCACGATATGATATCTAAGAGTGTAGTATTGACATTTCATTATATTTACTATAAAGACTCAATAAATAATGTATATGTAAAGACAATTATTATTTTATGTAATTTTCTTGTTCTAAAACTGTATCTAACTCTTCTTTCATCATGTATGGCTTTCAACATGGGAGTATTAAGACACTCTGAAAACTTGTTTAACCTTGTGCTTTTAACAACCTCTTTTTTCGTTACAACAACGTCTAAAGAATGTTTTCCTTCGCCAACATTTATGCTCCCTTATTGGGTCGTGTCTTAGTTTCTTTGAGTGGCAGGGCAAACAAAGATGATAGCGCTTGATTAACATTATCATTAAACTTAAAAGTTTCATTATTTTCTTACTTTGTACTTGTCACCAGGATTTTGAGCATGAACGAGGCGGGACTGTTCCGTCTGTGGTTCGAACAAGCAAGACCCAACGCCACTGCTTGCACCTCCTCCCCGATGAAGGTCACCGTCAGTGAACCTTTCTCCCTCAGGAGTATTTGGGTACAAAACATGATCTAGCCTGTTTTTCTTCCAGCGTTGAAGGGTTCTGTTATCAACTTTGTCCCGTTTTAGGTCACTCACTGGAAGAATGTTAAACTAATAACATAGACTAATGGAATAATACTAGTCAATTGCCTTTAATTCAGCAAGAACTACAATGTTAGCACCTTTATTGTCCGCTTCCTAGACGACGTTTCAGATTAACGATCCCCTGTAGAAGTATGATAACGTTTTTCTATGATAAACTTTTTTCTGTATGGCAGCAGGACGGCATACCATAAAATACTTACAGTTGAACATAGATGTAAATGAAAATGTTTACAATTAAGATACAAACTGCAATAGTAAAGTAAGCATAACCGCAACCAAGACTGTACAACACTAATTTATCCTCATCCATATTCTATGTCTTGACTCGTCTCCCTTCACTTTGATAGGCAATGTTTGTGGTGCTTGTCGGTGGACACTCCTTCAGCCTCTTCATCCTGTGCCTGGAGATCCTATACGCCCGACAGTGTCTTCACCCACGTCAAAATTATTAAATCCACATATAAATAAATGTGGAAAAGAGGTCATAGTGTCTTCATATCCATACCGTATTAGCTATTAGTTTATTTGTTTCCCTCAAGTTTGTTCTTAAGAAATAACGTCCCTTTGCTATGACTTTAAATTCATTATAATACTTAGATTGAATGGGGGGGTTTTTTTACACTCCATTACATTTTTTTTTCTTCTGTAAAACTTGCGAAACACTGGCAATCTTTCCTGTTCATAGTTAGGCTAAGTTAATTCGAAAGACTCTGGTATCATCCACATTTTTACCAATTTTACCTTTTACTTTCTCAATTGATACATCATAGGATGTTTTTCATGTAATATTCAGCGTTCAAAACTGTTTTACACTATCAAGAAAGTGTTAGGCATCATAAACAAGTCGTTGCGCTGGCAAATTGTCCAAGTCGAAGTACCTGTTTTGTTGCTCAGAATTTATAGAAATACATATACTAATACTATTTCCAAGGTGAGGCAACTATTGATCTTGGAACAGCTTCAATACCTACAGCTAGCCCTAGCGCGCTTCATATGGTTTGTTGATTAACAATTCAAGATTACATCCATCGCATGCTCGATCACCTCTCGACCACAATAAAAGCGTCACCAGCAGGTTCTTCGCCCATTCCACGACACAAATTGAGAGGCGAAGCTCCATCCCTTCTCAGGTTGCTAAAGTAAGTTTTCGAAACATAGTCAGTTAACTAGAGAAATGGTTTGTCTCAGTGATAATTGTTACAGACTGAGACATTAAATCATTATTATAATTAAAATGTTGGTAGATGTGTTTTAACAATGATATGGGCCATAATCTGCTATGATTTTATATTGCCTTGTTCTTTTGTAAGTGCTTGCCAGCCAGTCTGACTGTTTGCGGCAGACTTAAATTTGAGGCTCCTACAATGAGTTTTAAACTGATTAAGTTCCCATTTGATATGTAGTCCTATGAGGTCTCGCCCAAGTGGCTGTCACATTTGATGTAATGCATCTCACGTTTTAAAGTGTTCTATCTATCTATCTATATATGGTGGTAGTTGTTCAGTACAGTACCTGGGAGTCTTGGTTGGAACACCATCAGGTCCAGTGGCTTTACCAGGTGTTGTATGTATTACACATGTGGGACTGCAACACATGTGCGTACAGTATCACAATTCTTACGTCATTCCTCTCACAAATACCTGCCATAATATTACTGCACTCCTCACTAAATTCATAGTTTTCAAATTTCGCAAAAAATGTGTTCATATAATTTACATGTTTCAATGTCGTCTGATACGGATGACATTGACATCTTGGTTGTGAACCAAGGGCGCTCCTACATATTTTACCACCAGGCTGCCATTAATGATAATGATAATTATAACAATAATAACAGTAAAAATAATGATAATAGTAATAATGATAATAATAATAATAACAATAATGATAGAAATAATAATAGTAATAATGATGATAATAATAACAACAATAATAATAATAATCATAACAATAATAATAATAATAATAATAATAATAATAATAATAATAATAATAACAATGATAATAAGAAGAATAGTAATAATAATGATATATATACATACATATATATATATATATATATATATATATATATATATATATATATATATATATATATATATATATATATACATACATATATATATATATATAATATATATATATATATATATATATATATATATATATATATATATATATATATATACATACATATATATATATATATATATATATATATATATATATATATATATATATATATATATATGTATATATATATCATTATTATATTGTGATAGTAATAATAATGATATATATATATATATATATATATATATATATATATATATATATATATATATATATATACATACATATATATATATATATATATATATATATATATATATATATATATATATATATATATATATATATATATATATATCATTATTATATTGTGATAGTAATAATAATAACAGTTAGTGTAAGCGTATCAGTTTTGTTTTGCATAAGACTGTTATTATTCTTTGTCTTTCACGATACCAGTAACTTTTGATGCTGAAAAGGGTAATGCAGACGCCACTAGCATGACGAGCTTTTCCACTTGTCCTCACACAGAATGACGGAACAGCGCCGACCCTTTCAACCTACCGAACTTGCTGAACGTGCTAAGTTTGTATCAATGTGGGTGAAAGGAAAGTCAACACGAGCGATCGCACGTGAGACTGGCACCAGTGCCTCCACCGTTAGTAGGTGGATCAAAAGATGGAAAAAAGAGGGTAATGTTGACACTCGTCCTCGCCTCGGGAGGCCGTGTTGCTACAAGTATTTGGACGCGAGAGACTTGGAATTACTTCAGACGTTTTGCTATGATTTACAACACTATTTTACCTTGTATTGATGGTCATGCGGCATTTTTAAAGTGTTTGTTGTAATGATATATATGTCATTACCTTCCCTATAAGAAATTAAGTCTTTTTTTAATTCATCATCATTACAATTGAGCAAATTGCTACACTGAATCAGAACAGTTAACGGCTGAGCAAGTTACTAACGAAAAACAAAAATGTACTTTTAAATTATATCAATATAATTAACATTGTAATATTAATGTAATCTTAAAATTATAAATATTACTATTACTATCAATATTATAATGTTAATATAATATTATGATATTAGTAATATTAAATAAGTGTAGTAATGATAGGACTTAATCCACTTCACACTTCATTATTATTATTATTATTATTATTATTATTATTATTATTATTATTATTATTATGTTTATGTTTATATTTATGTTTATGTTTATATTTATGTTTATATTATATATATATATATATATATATATATATATATATATATATATATATATATATATATATATATATATATATATATATATATATGTTTTAAATTGAATTAGTATTATTGCTATTATTATTATTAATATAATCATCATCATTATTGTTATATATTATACGAAGCATAATACATTTGATGGCAGGGAACAGCGCAGGAAAGACATTGGTGAAAACACTGACAATGATTGGATCATGCTTAAAATAAAGGACAAAATATACTTATATTATTTGATTATCCCTGGTTTATATAATCATTATATATATATATATATATATATATATATATATATATATATATATATATATATATATATATATATATATATATATATATACATATATATATATATATATATATATATATATATATATATATATATATATATATATATATATATATATACACACATAACACAAAACAATCCAGCAATGATAACATGATCGAAGTTTGGCAAAGTTCATTACTAAAACACAGTAATGACATCAATGTTAATGTTTACTGTACTCAGGTAACGCCATGGTTTTCAGATGTTTTTCGGTGTCCAAACTCTGCTGTGCATCCTTTTATCCGCTGAGATGGTATGGATGGGCACTAAAATGCATGCTTCCATCGGTGAGTCTTCCAAACAATGGTTGGCCTCTGATTATTTTGTCCATATAAGATCATAAACATTTACAGCCTGTCCTAACATAATTCTTAAGATTAAAAAAATTTTAATTCGCAACCACTGACACCAATTTAATTCCTCTTGTCCAGGCGAAGACTGGTTCCATCGCACTGCCGGAGCTCTGGAAGCTGTGTTATCTCAAACTTCAAACACTGAAATGACGTTGCTAACACTTACAGACGGAGGATTACCACATCGTAACATCGAGGTATGTCGGTCAAATCAAGGTAGGTATAGTAGAAAGTAACGTCATACGGGACGGGAGATAATAACTCATTGGCTTCTTTATCATCTGATCATGAATAAAAGAAACTATATAAAATCTTTCCTTTCATTATATAGAAGTTACGATATCTCCCTTCTATCCTCCTTGGATAAAATAACCAAATGTTGAACACATACATTTTATATTGTATAAATGCCTCCCCAACTGTTGTATGATCACTGTACACACTACTATGTCCATTTTCATAATAGCATATTCTACAAGCTCTAGCTTCGAGGGGTGTCGGTGTCATACAAATAGAGATGAATGGTGAGAATACAAACACAACGCGCACACGCTTGTCACACGCCATCTATCAGGCCCGGCAGGTAATTCTGTGTGATTTTGTCACAGATATTCTAAATCATCGAGTTGTAACCATAAAGCAATAGTTTATCAGCGCCATGCTTACAGACTCGCATAGGCTCAGGTAGTTTGCTTGGTTCAGGTCTGGATGAACATACTATACTAGTTTTATTCAGTTCTCTATAATGTCACAGGTATTACATTTACATCTTTGTAACAGATGCGCGGGATGTCACTGTCGGTCACTATGGTGGTGGTGAGCCAAAACCGTGCCTTCCTTGATGCCTTCGCCGAGTTGTCACTCAAGGGTCGCCTGCAGATGTGGTCAACGAGGCTCATAATCCATACCAGTCTGCCCTTCAGTGCGTTACATGGCCTTCACAAACTTCTCGCAACTAGAAACTGCATGTTACTCCTTGCAAATGAGCTGTAGGTAAAAATTATATAAACATATAGAGACATTTATGTACAAGCCTTTACCAGTTTCTCATTGAGTGGTAATATTATATCAGAATTCATCCTGCAAGTCAGAAAATTATATATATAAAGCATAAGCTAAGTGAACAGACGCGTTGCTACAAAGGAGTAATGCTTCTATTTAATACTGTCACCAAAAGAGCGCAGGCGAGCGTCTATGTACAGCCTCCATACAGTGCCAAGGACACTCTACCCGTTCAGGTGGCCGTCTGGAACGCCCGTCGGGGCCTCGCACTCACTTCACACCTCACTCTTTTTCCTGAAAAGTACCTCAGGTTGGCAGACAATCATGCTTGCTTTGCTTAATTGTTAACTGGTGATAGAAATGGACAGAAATATTATGTGAGAGTTCGAAATACCCTTGTTTGAAGAAGAAAACCAAATAAATTTAAGTAAATGTTAAATGACCCATTAAAAATCCGCCATAGAATGTTAGTTCACACAGATAAAACTAAAGAAAAAAATGTCTTCAATGCCACTGTCTTTCAGGTTTTCTACAGCCCCAAAGTTGGTAGTCACGATTGAACTCTTGCCACACCACACCATTTACTGGACCGAAGATCCGACCGTCCCTGAGGAAAGAACACTCTTCTTCACCGGCACAATGGACAAGACCGTCAGATACTTTTCCAAAGCCATGAACTTCACGTAAATTTTAAGCACTAATTGATTGATGAGTTGCTATCTGAAGGGCACATACTCTATCGTAGGAAAGGAAAAGCAGTGGTTCTAGTGTATCATTCCCTCTACAGATACATGTACGTACGCTCCCCGGAAAAGACTTTCGGAACGAGGCTGCCTGACGGGTACTGGACAGGGATGATGGGCATGGTTGTGAGGGAGGTGAGACCTTGTCACATCCAAGTCCTGGGAGATAGCAGGAGGGGAGGGGAAAGCTGGTATATCAGCACCAGGCGCTGGGCATGATATGTGTAATGATAAGATTAATAGTTCATTTAAAAAAAAAAAGCTCTTTAGTTTCAGAATGTCCTAAAATTTTAAAGTGACAAAATTCAAAATTCCCAGCTGAATTAGATCGCTGCACTCGCCCAGAATCACTTACAGCACCAGGGCCCAATGGTGTCTCTACCTAGCACTGGTCACACCCACTACTGCACTTATCATTGTCACTTGTCGGAAGTTGTCGCAGATATAAATAAAACACAGGAGACAGGCTGTAATCCGTAAGATTATTCTCTCCATCTTCAGCAAGCAGATTTCGGCACAGGCCCTTTCATACTCAACGAAGCACGGGCTGAAGCAGCTGACGTTACCTCTACCATTTGGATGGATGACATGAGGATTGTGAGCGGCCGGGGAAACCCTGAAGTGGATCCGTGGGGCTTCCTGTTCCCCTTAAGGCCCATGGTGTGGATGGCTCTCATCGTAACAGTGTTCGGCATTATGGCAGTGATCGAGGTTCTGTCTCTCTTTAGCCTCAATATTCATGCGACGACGAAATCCTTTAGTGTGGTCCGCATTCTCCTACAGCAAGGTCAGGCAGGAGATAGGCGCAAATGCAGCTCATACAATAGATTAAGTCTTTGTTGGAAAGTCACCAAGGAGTCAGTTTGAGTTTGCAATAATGACAGACCCTGAGATAACCTCGCCACACTAACAACATTCAATAATACATTGGTACATGGTTGTATGCGTCAGAATCACGAGGATAGAGTGATGTGTTCTATAATTTACAATCGTTACTCTCCTATAAATTGGCCAGATGAGTATACCAGTGAAAAGAGGTGGATTTGGGAGCGTCTGGTGCTGGGGTTGTGGATGCTGATGACACTGGTACTGACGAAGAGCTACGCTGGCAACCTCATGTCCCTCCTGGCCGTGAAGTATATCCCGCAGCCCTTCCAGACCCTAAGGGATGTCCTGGACAATAATGAAATAATATCTATTTGGCAAAGATATTCATCTAATGATCAGTTTCTGCGTGTACGTAACCTTATTTTTCCAGATGTGAAACTAAATTAGTCATTGTTATTATTATTATTGTCATTATTATTATTATTATTATTATTATTATTATTATTATTATTATTATTATTATTATTATTGTTATTATTATTATTACTATTATTGTTACTAGTATTAGCATTATAATTACTATCATAATTTTCATTATTATTATTATTATTAATATTATCATCATTATCATTATCATTGATATTATTATTATTATTATTATTATTATTATTATTATTATCATTATTATCATCATTATTACTATATTTTTTAGTGTTATTATTAACATTATTGTTGTTATCGTTATCACTTTAGAAATCCAGTGGTGTAAGGATTACGTCACTCGAAGCACAACCAAGAAATATATGGGTTCGAATCCCTGTCTTTCACACTGTAATCCTTTTTCACCTAACAGAAAATAGGTGCTGGACATAAGCCGAGGAATTGTTACCATGCAATCCCGGCAGGAGTGAAAGAGCAGGAATCTTGCCCTCCAGTATGTGTGTGTGTGTGTGTGTGTGTGTGTGTGTGTGTGTGTGTGTGTGTGTGTTTCTACGGATCTTTTGCTTCCTCCAGGAGAATGGTGTATCCACACCTTCAGGGGTAAACAAATGTATATTAAAAAAAACTACCATTATACGTGGACGTGTCTCTATATTTGTCTATCTATCTGTCTATGTACTACCATTCCAGCAAGTTCAGTCTGGTATTTACTATGAGGTGGCATTGCTGGAAAAGGAGAATCGCCTTAAATTTCACACTCAAGGCGAATTCCCCGAGAGCCTGAGAACACTGGTGCGGCCTGGCCATCACATCCTCATTGATGCTGGAGTCACAGTCAGAAACCTCATTGCTCAGCAGTTTTCGATGACAGGTACAATACATATTTCATAACATTTTTCATAACAAATCACTGGTCTAGGGGTTCGATTCCCTGGTGCAGCCCACTCATGGCTACTTACTTCCATAGATCATGAAATCACTGGTCATTCATCTTGTATGATTAATCCCATCATTATTGTTAGTTTCATATTTGAACGTTAATAAGTTGTACGATGTTGTAAAGATATATTGCAATTATTACTATTATTATTATTATCTTTATTATTACTATTATTGTCATTATTATTATTATTATCATTATTATTATTATTATTATTAGTAGTAGTAGTAGTAGTAGTAGTAGTAGTAAAAAAAATATAATTATTATTATATTTAAACATTTTCATTATTTGGTAACAGGCCAATGTGATTTCTTCCGGTCTAAGCAAGGATTCCTACCCTTTTCGGCGGTCGTTGCAACCCAACACGACAACCCTCTGATGATAGGGCTCAATAAACGGTAAAATTTTCACATAATATTAAAACTACACAAACAACTTAGATATCAAATATGAATATTCAAAAAACTTTTCCTTGTAATAGTTTCATTCTTTAGCTATCACAGAACTTCTTGTTAAAGTTGTACGGATCATGATAACACAAAGGTGTACGTAAATAAACTGCCTCTCCCTCCCGCCTCAAAAGGGTGATGGAGCTCATGGAGTCGGGCATCTTCCGGTATTGGTTCAGAACGGCCATCCCCAACTCCAGCACGTGTGACAACCCACCGCGGAGATTTTTGGAAACTACAGCGCTCGCTACCACGAATCTCTGGGTCAGACAAAAGCCTCCTGATGCCAACGTTCCAGGCCTGAGTGTCCCTCTCTTTGAAGGTCAATGGCGTCTCTAACCATAAGAGGCCTTGAATACAGTGCCTCGTATTTACATCTATTATATCAGAGCAGAAACCCACCAATTATGAGAGAAGTAAATAATCTGCATTGTGAATCTCATGAAAAGTACAAAAAGAACAAAATTTGCGAATCTGCGTTAACTTTGCGGTTAATAATGTAAAAAAGGACAAAGCCAAAGGTATATAAAAACACTGTTTCTGAATTTGCCAATAAATTAAATCAATACATGAGATATCAGTAACTTTCATTAAAGACAGAATGGAGATGAGAGTATACAAGAAAGCCAAAGGAAGGAGTGCTGACAGCTTCCTGCTCTGCCAATCCTTAGGACATCGGAGGGACACTCAAGCTGGAATGACTACCTACCAACTGTTTCCTCAAAACAAAAAATCTCTTTCATCTCAAATATATTAGGAGATTTAATGTTGCAGAGGTTTGAAATCAGTGGTTACAATGTTAAATGTTATTTTCTCAGGGTATGTTCGTGGTGCTGGCTGCTGGTTTGACAATGGGCATCATATCCCTGTGCGTGGAGGTTCTTGCCGCCACTGCTCTGCCTCAGCACTGAACAACACCCCATCATAAGCATCACAAATTGTAACTTGACACCCAAATCCAGACTATTTCTCCCTCATGAAATGTACACACTCAGGTACTTTGACTCTAAATTGCATATGATTTTATCCCAGAGAGAGAGAAAAAAAATAAGCAACTATAGGCCATAAGGTTAACGAGAGCACTGCTCCTCTCACCAAGAAGCTGCCGTGAGCCAGGATCGAACTCGCAAGCCTTAGGTCACAGAGCCACACAGCCCCCATGGATAAAAATAAATAAATAAAAATTAACATTTTTCTGTCCGCTTAAGAATGTAGTGCGCTACATCCAGACGTCACACATTATCATATTGTATAATGAAATACATTAACAGTAATAATGATAATAATAATAGTAATGATAGTAATATGATAGTGGGAGACGTCTATGGGTGTATGTACTACGTTACTAGGTAGATGGAAAAAGTGTATATCTTCATTTGCTTACTATCATCAACTGACATGTAATAGTTTTTACATGTATTTATGTTTAGAAAATGGTATATAGAATGTATTCTATTATTTTTTAATTAATTGTGTTGTATTTAGCATTACTGTATATCCGTTACCGTATTTAGCATTACTGTATATCCGTTACCTTAAAGTTCTATAGTACTAATCATGAAGGATGTTGTGAATTGATTTGGTTCTACATGTACTATGCCATTACTAAGGATAAATAGGTACATAAAACAATAGTTCATGTGTAAGATTCAAGTATCCTTTATTTCTGAAAAAATTCTAAGACAAAAAATGGAGTAAAAATATCATGCTCATGATTTTTTTTAAAGCCAAAATAACTCTGACAAATTTATTCCGTTGTTACTATTATGAATAAACACAAACACACTTAGGATGTTTATACCACAGTACTTAACAACAACAACTATGCAATATTAGCCAAGTAGTCCTGGACTTCAGCAGGTGTGAGCCGCCGGAAACCCTTGTCATTGCAGATGCCAATTTCAATGTTGTCGCTGCTCATCTGTCCCTCAAAGCTCTCCTTCAGAGTCAGAATGGCAGTGTGAACAGCATCATCCAGTTCAAGATCTTCATTATACCTGTACGGAAAAAAATAAATAGATATAATAAAAAAACAAGGATGTGAAATTAATCTGTATACAAACCAGACCTACATCACCCCAAGGGGGGCTGTTGAAACAAGGTGCACACACAAACGTCTATGCATACATATACATAAACTATTCTCAAGTAATCCCTAGACCCAAGGAGGAAAAAAGAAAATCATCCCATCCACACCCACAGACAAGTAAAATTAATAACTATTATATTTGTCATAAATTAAAAGAAACATGATTCTATTAAGGCCTACAAATGCCTCTAAATCTAATTAGTTTAGTAGATATATGTAATGACCGTTGAACCACTTTTTCAATTAGTCTTTTTGTCAATAACCTTCTCTCATATATGGATTGGAATATTCCCACAGAGGCTGTTAGAAACTCATTATACTGTTGTGGTTCTCTTAAAATAACTAAAAATCTGTATACCTTTTTTCTAGGAAAGTCTTTCCATTGATGAAATTCTTGCCCATTGCTGTGGCCTTCCAGGGGAAATATGCACCTGAAGGATCACACTGGAATAGGTATGGTCTGTCTGTGTCCCAGCCACAGATGAGAAGACTCACTCCGAAGGGCCTCACACCACTGTGAAAAATTACTCTTTATATTATTTACAAACAAATGAAGGAAAAATCAAAAGTTTACACTAAAGAATGTGTGCATAGATGGCTGCAAGTGGAGACATTTTTGTTATGGTCATGTCATGGAGGGAAGACATCTCAGTCACTGACAAGTAGATAAACAGACAACATAAAAACATATCATAACCATCCTAATGATAATGCATACCCTGACTGTGTGTACTCCTGCATGATGGCTGCCAAGCGCTGCACAAGCTGTGTGGTGGGTATGGGTTCCAGATATGTGCGGTAGTACTGTTGGGCCACCCGCCGGGCTTGACGCACAAGCAATCGGTAATCAGGACCCATACCTGAAATGATGATCAAAATTATACACCAGATCATAGCAGCACAACAATCAATATATACCATATCAATTACACAATGCAGTTCTGAGTTCATAATTCATTCATCAATAATCAATCAACTATTTCATGCATAACTAGAAATCGCTTTACTACTATCACACACACACACACACACACACACACACACACACACACACACACAACACTCACCACTGTACACCATGCCAATGTGGTCTGTCACCACCTCAACTTTGATGATAGAGTGTTCCTCCACAAGAATGGACTTGTGCTTCTTCTCAGTAGCCAGCACCACCCCATCCTTGGCCTTGATGCCCACTGCTGGGGCACCAGCGGCCACAGCTGCTAAGGCATACTCAATTTGAACCAACTTCCCTGAGGGGCTGAAAAGATTTTAAAAAGTAGTAATGGGTTTGTTCATGAGTGGTAAGAAGCATGGCGAGACATGGAAGTGCTCCATGAAAGCATATATCAGTAGATCACTATGCATGTATTGTGTGCACACAATTCTAGTAGCTAATTGTTTCCTAATAAAGTACATAATCTCTACCCCAACCAAGATAACCATTTACCTGCAGGTCTCTAAGCAATTTCACTATATGCTGTTTCTCAATATATGGTATATACTATCTAGTAACAAAGTAACTGCTGCTCCGGATGGCTCGTAGTTTAAATACACACAAATGCTAACTATATACGTGCTCAAATTATGCAAAAACCCTAATGTAGCTTTTTTCAACCATAATTGAGCTGCACCAAGATGACACGTACTTGGTCTTGAAAACACCGGTCCGCATTGATCATATTATAAGGAACAGGCAAGCAGGACATCATACACTACTACTTCACCTTCCTTATTGTGTAATATGTCAATTAAATAAGCGAAACGGAAGCAAACAGTACGTACATTTAATTATATCTACACGTCCTTTACTTCAAATACTGCCAGTCACTTGCCGCGGGACTAACAGTATGGTCTCCGAGGCCAGTTATCGAGGCGTAGCACACTCAACTGGTAGTAGACTTCCATCATTTGCTTCCGTCTCACTATGTGTAATAATGAGTAGTCCCACAGTATTGTAATAACATAATAACAGTACCTGAAGGTTGTGAGTGAGAAGCTGTAGCGTTCGGTGGCCATGGCGGTGTTGTGTTGGGTCGCTTATACTACAAGGCTGAGAACGCTCTTGTGACAGTATCCCTTGTGTGTGTGTGTGTGTGTGTGTAGAGATTGCCACCCTTGAAGGGGTGACGCGGGCCTTCGTATCTGGCCCACAGACACACAGTATCCCTTGAATTGTATGACTTTTTGTATATTTCTATTTGTTTCATTTATTTTCTAATTGATTCTAGATTCATAGTATAATCTTAAATTTTTTTGGATGAACATTATATCATTCATACTGAGCCAGTGATTCTAGGATATCAGTTGTCCCTGCAACTTAAGATCCAAAAAGATTTTAAGAAATATATTATAAACTTTTATTGGTAAGTGAACTTCAGGTTTACGTTTGTTTTCAACGACTTATGCAAGATTATCAGATTTCAGGGCTATCTTACCCTTCGACTTTATTTTTAAGGATGTTTTATATAGGTGACTTACATTGACGTCATACAATGCCAGTGTTCGCTAGAAAAAAATTCTACATTTGACTGGAGGGATCATACCACGTGCTGTTCTTGCAGAAATTACTAGTTACGGACTTATGGATCTGATCGTTAGGTGTGGGATAAGGTTATAAAGCGGCAAAGTGAGTGTTTGTATATAGGGACATATACTTGGAGAAAATTCAGGTCTTAGAGTGTTTACCTATATACAATTGAAAATCAGAGCTGCTCTTTGGACGAATTCGTGGCCTGTAGTGATAAACATTGATATTGTGCGATGCCTTGTGTAGGTATACCACCAGTTTTGTGACGCAGCAAATATCGGCCTGTGATGTGACTGAACAGGATGTGAAATGGTAAAAAAAGATTTGAATGCTGTTGCTCCTAAACAAGAATTGTTGATAAGAAGGCAAGGCTTATGTTGCATCCGTAAGTAAAACAATTTCACAGATAAATATTTAATACAGACAATTTTTCACCATTCTATTTTTTATACTCAATTTGTTTAATACATAAGAATCATAATATATATCTTGAATTAACAGAAATATTGTATAATTACATATATATATATATATATATATATATATATATATATATATATATATATATATATATATATATATATATATATATATTTATATATTGTTGGCAAAAGCTTAGCCTTCTATCTATATAGTGATTATTCGAGTGCTTAATTCACCGTGGTATGGAGAATTACTTGCTGGACTAGTGATCGTCAGCCATTACCTTTCCCGAAAGTATTCAGAACTCATAGAGACGGATTTATGAGCAAGAGTGAGCCCTCTCACACATCACACACCTCTATCCCCTTGGTCAAGGAGAACAGTAATCGTTCCATGTCAGCGAAAAATCCTTAGTGACCTGAGCTGGGTTCCAATTCACGCCTTTTCGGGTGACAAGCGAAGTCGTTACCACTGATTCATGCATGTGTGTGTGTGTGTGTGTGTGTGTGTGTGTGTTTGTGTGTGTGTGTGTGTGTGTGTGTGTGTGTGTGTGTGTGTGTGTGTGTGTGTGTGTGTGTGTGTGTGTGTGTGTGTGTGTGATGTGTGTGTTTAGGGTGATAGAAGAGTCTCCATCAGCAACACGAACAGGGCCACACCTGAACCCAGGAACAGCAGGTAGAAGGCGCCTTGCAGGTGATCCAACCCAAGAACCACCTGATTCTCCTCCTCCTGAAAAGGATGCTTAATTAAAGTAATCTCTCTCTCTCTCTCTCTCTCTCTCTCTCTCTCTCTCTCTCTCTCTCTCTCTCTCTCTCTCTCTCTCTCTCTCTCTCTCTCTCTTGTAATCCATTTTGCCCTGCTTCAATCTTCATTTGCAAACGAAACATTTATATCTCCTTACATCCGTTCATTGAAGAAGAATCTTGCTGTAATACCTGACTTTTGAATCTCTCCTCATTTTCTTGATCGAGTTTGGCTGCATCCCTCTCCCTCATCTCCTTCACCTTCCGATCCATCACCTCCTGAGTCCACAGCGGCACCAGGCCGGCGTCCTCTAGGCGGGAATGGAGGCTTACGAACTCATTCAGGAACGGAGCTCCCATCCTGCATATGGGTATATGCATAGTTGTGGAAGGACGGATCAGTGATGTGTTCATAGCTATTGAACTGTACGCTGTGATGTATGGTATTGTTAAGGTTATGACACCTGTGTAGCGGTGGTGGTACCATAGTCGCAGTAGGCTACATCTGATGCTGCTTGGGAACTCAAAGTAATGGCTACACCAACAGCAATTTTTCATTGAAGGAAGGAAGTCGTCGGGGATGAATGTTTTATATGTTCAGTACAATTTTGTTTACAGTAAATGCCTTACCTATAGGGGATTGATGATTTTTAGGATAATTAGACCTTTTTTTTCTACTTCAGGTGGTAGCTTTGAGAAGTACGTAGATAGATATATGATGTACGACTATATACGACTAGTGAGAAGTGTAGAACTCATTTTCAGTAGGTCAGAGTCACAAATTGGGTCCGTAAAGCATATGAACTATGAGATGAGAGTCAGAACAGGCTCCGTATATTGGAAATAGCGGATTATACAAGGGAGTTTCGGTCCTCTCCGTCTGCTGACACTACTTGTCACTAGGGTGAAGTGGTGCCATTTGAATCTTCGATCAGCTGCCACGAAAATGTTTGGACTATTGTGATATTTCGGATCTTGCTTCATTTTTCTAAATATGGATCATTTGGGTTTTTGGACTATCAAATTTCGGATTATTTAATGGTTAAATCAACTCTACAAGATCCACGAAACCAGATATGTTCCCTTCAATCATTGTAAGCATTCAATATATATAAAGACACTTTCATCTGCCTCATCTTCCACAATACTTGCCTTATGCCCATGCCAAGGCAAGCAAGGACACTAAACTCCTCGCGGCTCATGTAGAAGGGACTCTGTCCGTAGCTGTCCGTGTATCTCGAAGATATATCTATTTCGAAGGACCCTTTGAATGTGATTAGAGAGAAACCTCCGTCCAGTACCTTATTCAATAGAGTGTCCAAATCTCGCACCTGAGGAAGGAAGACAGGTGTTATGTACATCATATGTACATCGTATGGGACGTCACAACTTCGTATCGAGTTCATTTATCCACTTGTCTGTTTCATTGTTTTTATAGATCATATCACTGTTACTCTGATATCCACTACGTGGTCTGTTCTTATTAATGTTCTCACAGTTGAAAGAAATGTATAATGCATGTTATTCATAATCATGGGAATTTACTGCATTTTCATACTCACTGAAGAGCTTCAATAAGGAAAAAGGAATAATACACAGCTTTGAAAGCATTCATACAACGCAGTTAATACACACCTCCATATTTTCGTATATTTTCTTTATCACTGCGCTCTTTTGCTTCCTGAAATAGTCAACTGGCGCCCCGTTGAACCACTTCTCGTCCACGCCCCATCGCCAGTTGTCCGCCTCCACAAGGTCCTGAAAACTTTCGAGAGTCTGAGACAGGCCCTGAACTGTGAGATGGGCGATGAGGGAAGACTTGTACCCTGTTGAGATGATAAGACAGGACAACAGCCACAATCCCACCAGCAACTGCGGAAGGATTAAGTCAAAGGTTGAGAGGCATACCCTAAAGTACGTTTTGTATCATATCTATCTCCTTAGTCTTTGAGATTGTCATGTGGTAAGTAAAATATGCCTCATATTAAAGGAGTAAGAAGTAAGACAATTACTTCACTTTGTCCACGAAAATAAACCAATTCGTATATAAAATATAAACTATTAACAACGGCAGGCTACCCAACTTGACCTTAAAACAATGCAATATCCTTGTCTTGCCCACACACCTGTCCTGATATGTTTATTGACGGGTCGGCGTGGGGCTGCCCCAGCAGGTTGCCCCAACTGTAGGAAAGCGCTGTGATGAGTTCGATGTCAAATCTTTGAGTCAATAGTCTCCACGCCTTCTGCAGAACCCATAACACCAGGCTCCAGACAACCACGCTCGCCAGCAGGCAAATCCATAATGAGGCTGAGGAGAGTATCAGATCTTAAGGTTCAGATTAAGATCAGGATTCTTAAGATGTATTAAAATCAGACGACATTTTTATGTTATATTACCAAACTTCTCACATAACCTATTTTCATACTGATTCATGTATTAAGTTTTCTTTGGCAACAGGGTACATGCAATACTGCCTTCCTTTGTTTCTCCACTTCTGGAGACAAACTCCGAAGAAAACCGTGTAATGTCAACTCCACACCATAACTGGACAATATACCAACTTGTGAATGGTGTTAATAAGGAGAGATGGGCAGGCAACAATGTAGGTTTCAGGGACACAATGACGAACGTGAAGGATGGTTCAAGTCGGAGATAGTCAATAGCCTCATATCTGGGTGCGGTCGGAGCGAGGACCATGCAAAGCTCCACCTCCTCCCGCTGCAGTTCCCCGACCATGCCACTGTACTGCCCATCAGGATCACGGTACCCGTACGATCCCGTGGGGTTTTCTCGCATCACGTATCTTTCAGTGCAAGAAATATCCAGAATAAACAAGTTAACATAAGCAAGTGTTTTTTATATAAATATCGTCATCAGAAGCAGCAACCATACTGGTTCCTCGTACTACATGTTTGTGCGTGAGGAGAGTATATGTGAGGAGCAGTAACTGTTCCACGTCCATGCTCCCAGTGAAATATTCTTAGCAACGTAAGCAGGAGTCAAACCCACGCCTTGCCGGAAGACAGGCGGGAAAATAACCATAAGCATAGGAGTGTGTGTGTGTGTGTGTGTGTGTGTGTGTGTGTGTGTGTGTGTGTGTGTGTGTGTGTGTGTGTGTGTGTTTGGAATGGAAACAAAAACGTACGTAAAATTGAAAGCCGATGCGAATGTGTCCAGAAACCTTCCATTAAGTGAGTCTTTGGGCGTCACGATAGTTCCACCGTCATTATTCCGTTTGTAATCAGTATAAGGAAAGTTTGGCAACACAGTCGCTCGAAACTTATGTCCATGCATGTTTTTCAAGGACTCTGCAGGGCAACACGGTGAATCAAATGAGTCTCCATGTTAAAGACAGTTACAGGTATGAATCCTTTCATTCCCTATCTCAAATGTGCAAATGAATATGAAAGATCAAGTAACATACACATTATAAGGGCGGTTCATGAGAATAATTCATCTACCAATGTGTGGGATCCACGTATGAGGGTATCAGAGAATATATTAGTTTCCCAAACTGTATATTGAGGCAGGAAATCAGGAATAATGAGATATACACATAGAGCTTCCATATACCTTTTAACAGATCTGGATACTGTAAAGCAATGTTCTTGTAGTGCTGATCCCCTGCGAGGAGGGCGAGATTCCACCGGTGAACAAAGGTAACACCCACGTACCCGCTGCTACAGAACAGACACCGCCGGTATATACCGACTCCGACACTAACTGAACATAGAGACGAAGAGGGTGGCGTCAATTTATCATCATACATAGAAAACATGTAAGAAATACTTAAAGAATGTTACTTACATTGTAATCATACATGTGGGGAGTTTAATTCGAACATATCTTAAATACTGGATGTACATGTTGGTTTGGAAGGCTTAACAAGACGTGAGTGACTGATGGCGGCTCCGGCAGGTGAAACTTGAGCTGCAGGGTTTGGGTGGAGGGCCAGGTAGAGGCTGTGGACTGTGTTCCTGAGGCTGTGGTGGAAAAGGATGTCTTTCACCCACGCCCTGTCTCCCACCACCACCACCCGCGTCTCAGGCCTCTTCCACAATCCTGCCTGTTCCAGCAATCTGTCCAGGAAAAACTTAATACTGACTTGTAAGGCAGACAGTCTGTGGTGCGTTTGTTTCATCCCATACTTGAACCCAGGCTGGCGAAGTGGCCATCCATTCCACGAGTTATAACACGGCACTACTGACCTTATGTCCCGTTACCTGAGTGCAAGGGTGCTGTTGTCGTTGTCACCGTTGAGGTGAAGGATCATTCCACGACACGTAATTGTAGAGT